>PVJA010028659.1:0-27351 GCA_004027025.1 Myocastor coypus | reverse complement strand
GGCAGGGCTGGGGCAGCATGTGGTGCCGGGGATCAAACCGCAGTCCCTGCAGCCGCCCGAGCTTTCCCAAGCAGGCGCTTTAGACCACTGAGCCATCCCGCCGGGCCCCCCATCTATTATTTCTTTATCTTGATTTTTTTTCAAAAATGTTTTCATGTAGATGTACAATGTAAAGCTATTTATTGTCTCTAAATCATAGGTAATGGTAATAAAACCTAAAATACTCTGTGAGTCCCTATCCAGTTAAGTACCTATCAATTTATATACAGAAGAACTACTTGAAATAATTGGAAAGGAGGAGGCCAGAAAACAGCATCTTTTTCATCATTTTCTGTCATGATTACTCCAATAAGAAAGACAGTCAGCACATCAACTAAGTTTCACTGTAAATTTCAGCTCCAGCTACACGGTGTTCATGTAAAGATCTGAAAAAATAGTCATGCCAAAGTTTCATTTCTGTGCTACTAGGGAATTTGTGGTTCACCTAGCCTTCAGAGGGGTAGCAGATACTTAACGTTAATTACTAGCATTTGGATTACCTCAACATCCTTTGAAAAAATTTTGCTTGTTCAAATAACTGTGACCAATCGTCAGTCAAATATCATCCACTTGAAATGGCTAATGCAGTTTTTGCTTTCCAGACTGTCGATTACTCATTATTCTAATTTTGCTTTTCATCTCCTCAACTTTTATTTTTCAGATACTGCTTTAGAATTACTGACTGGGGTGATTGACCCCAATTTTCAATGGGAAATTAGATTAATGGTACATAATTGGTGCGAGTAGAATTCTGTATTACATTCACAAGCTTTTCTGATAATTTTCCCCAATTTCTAAATAATACTAGAGTTAATGGGTATAAAGTGAAAACCAAGTAAATAAGATATGGAGTAGACAAAAGGACAATAAATTACACCATCAGTTACAGTTTTGTGGCAAGTTACAGGCAAAAATCTCATATATATTAGTTTTTATTTTGTTTCTGTTTGACATATCAAATGAATATATGTGTATGTATATATGTGTGTAGATATATATTTGTATATATATGAACAATATGTGTGTATTTATGTAATAAGCTTTGTTGCTAAATTTTTGACTGAATGCATACATTACACAATATTTATCGAGATTTCTCCTCAAAGCTGATAAAAATAATATCACTCTAGAGAAGATACTTTGGATAAAATGTCTATTGTAATTTTTTTTCTGTATTTAATACATGGTCTACGTGGTCTACGTGGTCTCACTACACAGATCAGACTCATAATGATCCTCCTGTTTTCAGCCACTCAAGCACTGAGATTATAGGTGCATGCCACCATGCCCAGTCTCAGTCACCATCTCAGTGTGCCCCAGGGTGGGGTTGGCATGGCACATCTGGGATGGAACACAGGTCCCCGCGCCTGCCTAAGCAGGTACTTTAATCAGCTGAGCTCTCTAGCTGGACCCGTCTATTGTAATTTTTCATCTTACATTTTGTCAAAGGTTGTAAAAATGGCTCCATTTCTATGAAATGGTTGTGCTTTAGGGGAAGGAAGCTTTGAGCTATTATTGTTTTTTTTTTAATTTTTTTAAATTTATTATTTTTTTCTTGTTTCAGAACCTTTGTTTGTTTATTCACTCATTTTTATGGCCGGCTCAGCCCGCCCCGAGGGCAGGGCTGGCGCAGCATGTGGTGCCGGGGATCGAACCGCAGTCCCTGAAGCCGCCCAAGCTTCCCCAAGCAGGCGCTTTAGACCGCTGAGCCATCCCGCTGGGCCCCCTGAGCTATTATTGATGCTAAATGGAAACTTACATATGCTGGGAGATCAATGGATGCAGAGTAAGGACAGGGCTAAACTGAGGGGATTAAATTCTGTCATCTCCAACTCAAACCTTCTATCATCTCCTTTCTTATATTGGAACTGAAAGGAGTTCACGTTTTTGATATCTGGGTTCCTATTATCTTGGTGGAAAACATTACAGGGAGCTTTACTGACAGCCAAATAGACCTGTTTCTAGTCCTGTGAGTACTGACTCAGAAACAGAGAACACTTGGAAGACCTCTAGATCTCTTTAGCATCTATGGTAGAGCTCTCTAGAAAGACAAATCAGCATAATGCACACAATAGATTTATGAGGGAGTACTTACCAGGAGAAATGGCTCACCCTGCTCTGACAGCAGAAAACTCCCAGTAGAACACTCCCTTTAGCCTTGCCTAAAGGCTAAAGGCTTGAGATGCTCAGCTCAAGTTTAATTTGAGCTAAAGAAGCCTGAGGGTCTGGGGGGTCAGGAAGAGAGATGTTGTTGAAGTTCTACAGTCCAAAGGCCAGAAAGCCTGGAGATGTGCTGGTCACAGAAGGATGTGAGTGTTCCTCACCTCATGGCGAGACACAGATTGTTACTCTGCTCTCTCCCAGGCTCCAATGCACTTGACGTACCTGCTCAGGGTGAGGGCTCCCTTCCCTGCCCAGTCAGCACAAATTCCTAACATTCACCAATGCTCTCACAGTCACAGCCCTAAATAACACTTCTCCAGTTTTCAAGACATTTCATAATCTTTTCAAGGTAATTCATCACCCAGTGATTTTCGGTGTGCACTTGTATTTGGTCTATTGATTAGTGAGGATTTGAAATAGCTACTATCATTTTTGCCTTATTTTACTAGTATGAAAGAGAAGAGAATTTCTTTTTCCTGTCTGTTACTCTTTTCTTGTTGCTGGGACAAATACCAGACACCCAAAATAAAGGAAGGAAAGGTTTATTTAACTTGCAGTTACTGGAGGTTTCAGTCCATATTCAGCTGGCTGCAAAGCAGATTGGAATGTGGCAGAGAGCAACTGTTCATGGTGGCAGAACAGCAACAATGGCAACAGAGAGCCTGTCTCTGTCTCACTTATATTATGTTCAGGTTATCTACCTCAGGCCACACTCATAATCCCAGCAGTACTCAGACCATAATCTCATCTTTAGATCCCTATAATCCCGGTGGACCATAAATTAAGCTCAAACTCTAGAAATCCCTGCCCCATAATTGCATGAGACTTTGGGGGGGAACAACTAGATACAAACCATGATACTTGTTTTTAAAAAGTTATATTATTTCTTATTATTATTTATATACACATGGCTTAATATAAGCAGGCAAAATGAATTTTAAAATTTTTGTTGCTTGGTTGGGGAGATAGCTCAGCAGCATAAGCACCTGTCTGGCAAAAGTAAGGTTCTCAGTTCAATTCCTGGTACCATGTAGATACTGAATGATTTTGTATTCACTTATTTTGCAATATATTCTTTTTTATTATTATTTAAATTTAACAATGGTTATTTTGCATATTTTCATCATCAGATCAGTTTAGATTGATAGATATAGGTATATAAGATTGATCAAACAATTAAACATTAACACTTTCAATAAACATTATTCTTTTCTTTTCCCCTTTCTTTTTTTTTAACAGTTGACATATTGTCTTCACAATAGTTCTACAGAACATAGTGTATGAGCATGACCCACCTTCCTATTAACGTTGCTAAGAAAAAAGAAAAAAGAAAAGAAATTTCTTCTCTTCACAGAAAGCAAACTGGCGAAGCAATGGCCGTGACTCGTCCCGAAGGTTGACATTAATAACAGTTCTACAAAGTACTGTATATGGTCCCAAACTAATCCTGAGGGGATTTGACCCTGGAAGATACAAAAAATGAATGTTTTGTTATACAGGTCTTGCTTTGACTTGCCCTTGATCACCCAGCAAAAAAAAAAAAGAAAAAAAAAAAAAAAAAGCTTAATTACAATGCATGAAACGCAGAGCTGGACAAATGAGATGAGCTGTAGGAGGCTTGAATCGATAGCCTCCAGCATTGCAAGCTTCACTGGTGGCCACTGCAATTGCAGAACATTTGGGTACGTGTTCATCTGCTTCCTATTTTGCAATATATTCTAACTATTGTTTTTCTTTGTCTGTGTGGGTGCTGGAAATCAAACTTAGAACTTCACACTTGTCAGGCAGTCACTATATCATTGAGCTATATCCCTATCCCTTATTCTACATTTTCTATAAAAGATCACCTCACCTCTATAACCACAAAAATTTAAAGTAGTTATATCATGTCAAGTGTTAGGAAATCACACTGTTCCCTGTTTTTCAAAGGTCTAAGTTCTCTAGTAATTATTTATCAAATATCTAACATACATGATTTGTACTGGACTTACACGTGCTATCATTTCTTTAAAAAATATTGAATTTCTCCATGGAGCCAGTTTCTTTATATTAAGGCCAGATATTTGAATTTTAGCAAGTACTAATGTTATTCTTATGTATGTCTTGGTTTTGATATGGTCCTGTCTCTGGTTGCTCAGTTCTTGCTTCTAACCACATATATAGGTAATGTTACAAAAGAAATCTCACTGTGGACCTGGTAGTTTATGGAACAATAAGGACAGTGAATGGATTGCTAGTGTATCTCCGTATCCACTGGTCACCTCACTGGAAGGTTTGTAGTCCTCTTGTAAACCCTGATATATAATATTCAAATCATATCACACATTCTCTTCTGATGCATTATGCTTTAATATTGCCATGCATTTGATTCTAACAGTTAAAATATTTGTACTCCAAGGGACAGCTCTGTTGGCTTCCGTTCATTATTATGTCATTGTAAGTATGCAAGTAGGTAAAACCTGAGTCCTTTTATGTGAAAACCAAGTGAAATGGTTAAGAAAGACCACATGCATGCCTAGCATGCTGCTACAAAACCATGCATGGAAAAGAGTAAAACTTGAAGATCTTCAAATAAATAGCACTGACATGTGATTCTTAATTGTCTTGAAATTCTTATTATATATTTAAACTTTTAAAAAATGCATTTAGGGGCTGGGGATGTAGCTCAGTGGCGCAGCGCCTGCCTAGCAAGCGCAAGGCCCAGAGTTCGATTCCCGGTCCCAAAAAAACAAAAAACAAAAAACAAAAAAAAAAAAAAAAAAAAAAAAAAAAAAAAAAAAAAAAAAAAAAAAAAAAAAAAAAAAAAAAAAAAAAAAAAAAAAAAAAAAAAAAAAAAAAAAAAAAAAAAAAAAACCTTTAGGGGCTGGGGAAGATAGCTCCATGGCACAAGTGCCTGCCTGGCAAGTGCAAGGTCTTGAGTTTGAACCCCAGTCCCACCAATAAATAAATAAATAAATAAATAAATAAATAAATAAATAAATATTTTAAAAATAAAATAAATATAAAAATACATTTAGTAGCCGGGCATTGTGGTGCATGCCTATAATCCCAGCACTCGGGAGGCTGAGGCAGGAGGATCGGTGAGAGTTCCAGACAAGCCTGGGCTACCAAAATAAGCTCAAGCCAGCCTGAACTGCATAGAGAGACACTGTTTCAAAAAGACAAAAATAATAATAATAATAAAAGTAAAAATGCATTTAGTACAGGGTCTACAAGGTCTATAGGCCCCCACTTTACAGATCCAACTCACAGTGACTCTCCTATTTTCAGCCTCCCAAATGCTGGGATTACAGGAGTGCACCACCAGGCCCAGTCTCAGTCACCATCTCAGCACACCCCAGGGACAGGGCTGGTACAATACTTCGAGGACAGAACCTCGATCACTGCACTCTGCCTAACCAGGTGATATAGTCTGCTGTGCTATCTGGCCAGCCCACATTGAAATTCTAGTTGAAAAAAAAAAAAAAAAAAAAAACTTGATGCGAGTATTGTTTACACAAAGACAAATATACAAAGAAATAATAAAGTAGATTACAGTAAAATTTCCGAGAATTCACCTCAAAATATGAACTTCAAGTGTACTTTTTTGTAAAAAAAAAATCTTTTTAATTTTCACTGAACAGACTAAATATATATACAAATCCAAAATTACTGGGTAAGGGATTCTGTGATATTTCCAGGAAGATTTCAGTATCAAACATTGACCAGAAATTTATGGGAAGCCTTAGAGATGCTTCATCTGATTTGGGATCCAGAGTAAGTCAGTTTTGGCCCAGGATCAGGCAAGTAAGCAGTAGAGACAATGTCATATTTTAGGAAATACTTCCCTCTAGCTTAAAATTCTATTTCAGAGTAAATTCCATGACCACTGGGAGAACAATAATCACTACAGAACTTCTTCATACTTTTTCTACTTCCAGGAACAGAATCTCAAGATCCTAAAAACAAAAGTTCAGTTTCAAGCAAAAAATAAAATGATTACAGCACACCAATAAAAAAACTAAGAAAATTACATCCCATTTGCATCATTATTATTAGCATCATGGCTATTTTAGTGATCAGCAAATTAGTTATAATTTTTGTTTGAATTTGTGTTCCATCAATCACCAAAATAGGACCTTGCAAATGTTTGACTGAAATATGATCTTGTATGGATAGTAGAAGAAGAAAGCTCAAAAACACAGTAAGAGAAGGAAGGAAAACCAAGAGCAAATTCTTTATCCAAGGAAATTGAAAGAGAATGAAGTTTGGAAAGAGCAGCACTTAAGGACAGAAAATTAGTGATTAAATCATGTCAACTCTACACGTTTTCAGACTTTGAATAAATAAAAGAGGCAAAAAGTGTAGTGAAATTGGAGCTTTGCTTCAACTGTTTTACATGTAAGTTTTACTAAAAATACATATAAAATAAGAAATAATAGATTCAAGGTACGTATAAATTTGATACTTAGAATATACATATATTATACATTCTCTGTAATACATAACTTCTATCAAACAATCTATCAATCTCTCTATCTGTCATCTATCTATCATCTATCTATATATCTATCTATCTACCTATCTATCCATCTATCACCTTTATCCAGATGGACCACAGTGTTTCATAAGTTGTATAATAATCCTGAATATTGGGGCTGAGGACATAGCTTTGTAGCACAAATGCCTGCCTGGCAAGTGCAAGGTTGTGAGTTCAAACCCCAGTCCCGCCAAAAAAAATAATAAAATAATAAAATAATAATAATAATAATAATAATAATCCTGAATATATGTGATTACTGGCCACTCTGAACATTTAAATTTAAAAAACATTTCATTTAAAAAAGAGTTCTAATTCAAATTGAGCATAGCATTTTCACTTAATGTCATATCTAATGAAATAAAAAACATCTACTATGCTTCTCAACTATGATAAGACAATGAAAATTGATACATGTGGGAAGAGTTGGGATGGCCTGAAAAACTCTTATAGTGTGTCCAGAATGACAAAGTTGATGGATGAATTTACATGTCAATGATTTGAATGGCTTTGTATTCAATACATTTTATGCCATCCAGACTATGAAATTGATAATTTGGATATAATATATACTAACCTTATGATAACTAAATTATATTTTATAGACTATGTCAT
Source organism: Myocastor coypus (assembly GCA_004027025.1). Classification (NCBI taxonomy): domain Eukaryota; kingdom Metazoa; phylum Chordata; class Mammalia; order Rodentia; family Myocastoridae; genus Myocastor; species Myocastor coypus. The sequence goes on along the minus strand of PVJA010028659.1, from coordinate 20,015 downwards.
CTTTTAAATATGTCTCTGTACAACAGACATTGTATTTTTTGTACAGTCTTCTGGTTTATCTTTTGTTCTATTTTACATAAAGGAACAGAAAAGCAATTTCTCTATCAATCAAAAAGTAATGTAATTCAATTGTCAACCAAATATCCAAAATTATACATTCAAATAAGTATTATCCTCTTCAAAATTTAGTGAAGAATACACACAGGAGTGTTAGGTTGTATGTTTTTATTTTTAGCTATAATAATATAGCTAAGACTTTAAACACAAATATTAAATTTATTCTTTAAAATATTTTATTTATCTTTTTATTTGGTACAGTGTCTTGCAGCACACCCCAGACTCCTAGTGATGCTCCTGTCTCAGTTTCCCCTGAATTGGAATTACAGGTGTGCACCATCACACCCAGTTTCAGTGGCCTACCCACCATGCCTGGGGTTCTGGGACTGGAGTGGTACGCAGTACCAGGGATCGAACCTGGATCTTTGTGCATTCTAGGCAGGCATTAGACCACGAGGCTATCACCCCAGCCCATTAAAATTACTTTTAAAGGGTGAACATATTTTAAATATCAGCAAAGGAACAATCTTTGTGCACTGGCAATAACACAATTTTCTTTTTTTTTTTTTTTTTTTTTTAGAATTTTTTTTTTTCTTGTTTCAGAACCTTTGTTTGTTTATTCACTCATTTTTATGGCCGGCTCAGCCCGCCCCGAGGGCAGGGCTGGTGCAGCATGTGGTGCCAGGGATGGGGATCGAACTGCGGTCCCTGAAGCCGCCCAAGCTTCCCCAAGCAGGTGCTTTAGTCCACTGAGCCATCCCGCCAGGCCCCATGGGTGCAATCTTTCATTTCAGTTTCTTTAACTACAGCAACAAAAGGATACTGGTACAAAAGGCTTATAAAAATCCGGATATGAGGAAAGAAGTTCAATGGAAAACAGTCCCACTTATCCATTCATATAAGATGGGCAGAGGAGAGAGTCGTGCGGCAGAGGAGCTAGTCAGTACTGGCAATAATGGCTCTAGCTAATGTTAGGTCATGTGAGTAGCTACCATAGAATTTTGCAATCTCTATGTTTGGAAATAGTGCACAGATCTGGTGTTGTTTCCTTAGTATTTCAAAAGTACAAACCCCTTATTCAGGTTCAGTCTCACTTTTAACCCAGGTAAATGGATGTATGAGTTCCCAGGGTGTTTTGTAGAGGTGGCACTATTAAAACTGATTACCGTAGATTGGATAATTTCCTACGATATTTATTTGGCTCAGAAATCTGCATGCTGTTACATCTAAGACTGAGGGCCTCCTCTAGCAAAGGCCTTCATGACGCATCATAAAAGGCCAAAGGCAGCGCCTGGTGAGAGATCAATAGCAAATGGAAGGATAGGTGACTTCACCCTATGGTCACTCTTCCAATAACACCAATTTATTCACTGGGGAAGAGCTTTGCTGGCCCAACTCCCCTCTGAAATATCCCAACATGCAACACTTGCCCTTCGGGTTGTTCCCAGCATGCGAACCTTGGACATGTGCGAGCAATAACCATGACACCCGCATCGTAAGGCTATTGTGGATTAAATTAATTAACACACAGATTTCAGGTGTTAGTTAGATGACACAAAGTTGAAGTAGGTTAGTTTTTACAATATTAACTAAATAACCAGTCTTTCTAAGACACGATTTTTAGGAGAAAATAGAAATATTAATGTCTAATTTTCTCAAGTATTGCATAAGTTACTACAGGAGTGCACACTTGGCACACAGGTGAGGTGGGCGAACTCACAGAGATGGCTTTGGCCATCCTTGTACTCAGCTTAAACAAACTTCCCTGGAACCTAACTGCTATCTCAGGGAAGAAAGGGAGCCCCAGAAGGAAAAATAGCACTGAATACAGAACCAACACTCCAAAAAGGATGAAATAATTACAAAATGCAAATTTCTAATTTTATAATTTAAATCGGAAAAAAAGATATAATTTCTTTATATAGGACACAAGCAAGAGACTGGAAAAAAAAAAAACTAAAATCAGAAATAGTAATAATCCTAAAGGTTTGTTCATCTTAAATATATCATCTAAACTTTGACTGCCATATTCACAGCAATGATGAATTTCTGGAGTAAACATTCTATATTTTTTTAAACTTTCTTGGTACAATAAATAATAGTAATGTTCTTTAGCACAGTCTTAGTTGGTTTACATCTTTGGAAGTGTGAATTTCTATTAGCACATTCTTGAAAACATGAACGAAAAGATATATAACAGTTGTAGCCCTGCAGAATTCTGATTTGTTTTTATTTCTCCCTGTCTTCATAGTGCCATCAGAGTCTCATTTCCAATTGTGCAGAATCTTGCTAGGGTTAAGGCTGTGCTTATGTGCTTGACATTTAGGAAAGAATTTCTTTCCCAGTCATTTTTGATGTTGTTTGGTTAAATGCTATGTATTATATATACACATACATTTCCCCCCTACAAGGGTCAGAGTCAATTTCTTTGTGATAACTTCCAGCCTAAAACACAGAAAGCACCCAGAAAAGCATGTTATATCATTTGAAAATTAAGCAATTGGCATTAGCTAGTACTCGTTAAAATGAAGGAATTTGTCATTTTCTTTGATACCCACGTACTTGTCGTTGACAGATAGGTTTAATTTGCACCATTCATAATGTAATAACCAAAGCAAAAAGTAGGTTCTGACTTTATTAATTGGACAAAAGGCCTTACTTAGAAGTTTCTAATGGTGAAAAATTTCTGTGATGCAAGAAAATTATTTCTTTGATCTCAAATTTTGTGAAGTTTCTTCTTTCACTAAGGAAGAAAAATTCTTCATATAGCGATCTTCCCAAAGAAGGAAAAGAAATGTATCTTAAAACCCAAACTGCAAATTAAACAAACTTTATTATTAGAAGAAGCATCTTTATTGTTGATATGCATTTTTAATTCTAGATATTTCTAGAGGTCTATCATGTATGTAAACTCTAAACGATGTTCTGAAATGTATCTTCTAGAACAGGGGCCTTCACTCTTTTCACTTCAAAAGAAAAATGGTTAAGACTCAAAACCATTGGTTTTACCATGCATTTTCAGATAAGGCTGCAATTTGCATGGCTAGGAAAAGTGTCACTGCTGAATGCAGTGGTCATGAAACTTTTAGAGCTTTCATTGGTACAAACAACCCACTGTGGCATGCTTGTATGGGTTCAGCATACAAGCTAGAGGAGAAATCCCTTGAGCACTCAGAGTTAAGGTCCTCTCTGCTCTTCTGTTTCCTGGCCATGCCACTTTCTTGGAATTAACCAAGCTCTCTCTGGGCTACTGGCTAAGAGAGTGCGTGCTGCCAGCTTTAAGACGTTTTATCATTTTTTTTGTTTTATCATTTTTAACATAATATATAAAATGAAAGCCAAAATATACTTTTCTGTCCACCAAATCCATTTTCTACATTTATTTATCTGTATATTTATTTACTGTTCAGGTTCCAAAAGATAGCTACTAAACAGATCAGACGAAGTAAATTTGAAAATCAAGGGGCAAACATTCTATGAACTTAAGGAATTCAGAAACATTCTTCAGACTAGGACTTTGAAATGTATTAAAGGGCTGGCGAGATAACTCAGCAGACTAAGGCCCTGCTTAGGCAAGCTCAGAGATTTGGTTCAATTTCCTCTATCACATGCCTCTCTGGACCTGTCCCCAGGAGTACTAAGCAGGCATGGTGGTGCACACCTATAGTCCCAGTACTGAGGAGGTTAAAAAACAGAATCACTACTAGTCTGAGCTGTGTAGTGAGTGAGACCCTGCATTGAATACATTTAAAAAAGTGTAGAAATAAAAAATTTCCACAAATAAAATTTGTATCTCACTCAAAAGGCATTGCATTTGAAGATTTTTCAAGAATCATTGTATGAAGCAGAAATCAAGGGGTCCGGCAGTATGGCTCAGTGGTCTAAAGCACCTGCTTAGGAAAGCTTGGGCAGCTGCGGTTCAGTCCCCAGCACCACACACTGCGTCAGCCCTGCCCTCAGGGCAGGCTGAGCCGGCCATAAAAAATAAATAAATAAACAAACAAACAAAAGTTCTGAAACAAGAAAAAATAAAAATAAATAAAAAAAGAAGAAATCAAGAATATTTTATAAAAGTACTAAGAGCAATATTTTTGATATAAATTTCCTGGAAGCTAGAGATAAATTTTAAAAATAGTTCTACATATATGTGCCAAATATGCTTGTTTTCTTTTTATTTTCAACAGCAGCTATTATCTACTTAAATTTGGAAATTTTTCATGAGACAGTAGAGTCACTGTTACAGTGAAGAAAATTTAATTTGGGCTAATTCACACAATAAAGTAAAAACAAATATATTTTATAAAATATTTCAAATATGAAAATCTTAATTAGAAAACGCAATTAGCATAACAGATTAATAGTTCCTTCAGAGTTTGTAGAAGGAGACAGAAAACACATGGGAGATAAACTTAGTTCTGGCTTTTTATTTTTTTTAACTCTTCCTAACTATTCAGCTTCCACAATGTTTGGTAGGATGAGTCTGCTCAATTAATACTAATCATGAAATCTATTAAGAGCAAGATAATCATTTTAACCAGATCTCAGTAAATATTTATTAAATGAGCCCATGACTGGGGATTAAAGTTATGATTTTGTACACTTTACACATGTGTGCTTTGATTTATTCAACAATTGCCGAAATAAAACTCGCATTGGCTGACATCTGAAAGTGTCTGCGTCTTACACAACAAGTTTTAAAGACTTCCTTTCTGAAAGGCAGTGATTAAGTTACTGGGCTTTGGGGAGCTGGAGTCTCTCCCTAGAGGTGGTTTGTAGGTTCTTTGTGTCCAAATAGTTGATCACAAGAAGCATAACTGGTGGCAAAATTTCACATTTATTGAAGGTAGGAAGAAAACAGAGAGCATGAGTTTGGGTCAGGTAACAGTAGCAATACAGGGAGTTTTTTTTTTTTTTTTAATACTCGACAGCATCAATGGGTTGCTGTGAAGTGGACCAATAAAAAATGCTTGACGGTGATTGTTTCTCTTTTACGTTTCCCACTCAAGCTTCATGTCCAGCTCAATGTAGCTAACCTGATCAAGTTATTTTTCGTAGAAACCCATATGCAGTGCATTGAGAACTGCTCTGTGCCTCTGTCCTGGGATGGTTAATGGGTCATACATTCCCTTCTAGTTTTAGTCATATCCTCCCTCCTTGCCTCAATTATCATTCTTACTGGTTCGAGCCTAAGAAGACAAATACCATAATAGCTGGTGATAGAATTTGAATAGTTTTGCCCTCCTCACCTAGACAGCAAACATGTCATTTTTTAAAAACATGAATTCTCTTAATTTGTCTACTGAAGTGGCAAAGAACAATGTGACATTATTTTATACCTATTTTTACTATAGAATATGTGTGGGTGAGTAGGAAGACATGTGGGTAGTACATAGATAGATATATACATGCATTTGCTGAACAGTGATATTATATTTTTTGTGCACTGAAGGGAAACAATTTCATTTAAAAAATAAATAAATAGAACATGTTCTATATAGCAGTAAACAAAAAGAATGAGCAAAGGTATGCACATTAGTCAAATGTTTTAGTTTTATCCATGCTGGTATGTAATAAAGTCTGATCATGAGCATACAAAGTATAATAGCATGTTTGCAAATGCTTATTGAAGTCTGGTGACAAACAGTTCAAAACATCTGTTTGCACACATCTTTTGGACACCAAAAGATCTAGTCATGGGTTTAGAGCCCACCACAATGTCCTGTGCAAGTCCATATCAAGAGGGCACAGGATCCCATATGGAAGACTGAAGGATCTGTACCACAAAGGCCAAAATGCCAAGGGTGGTGCTGGAGGCTCTACTATCAGTGTCTGTGCTGAAAGGCTGAAAGAACAGAGCCAGAGCTGAAGGATCTACACTAGAACCCAGGATCTCCAAGATGAAGACAAGGAGTGATGCTTCCTCAGAGAAAGAGAACAACCAAAGATTTTGAAGAAAATCCACGCAAACTCCTCTCCAGAAAGAGGTCACAGTGTAGCTCCACCAAGGGAGATCAGCTGAAATCCTTCCCTCCCATTGTCCTTCCACACCTTCGCAATTTCAACCCTCCTTAACATGGGTCTTCCTTGGCCAAAGCCAGGCTCAGTTCAGCTGAGTGTTTCCACTGTCATTGACAATCAGTCAACCACCACATATAGTATTGTAATGACTTAGCTGTGAATGCAAATTAGAAGCTTCTAAAAGATTCATTAACCATTTAATCAAATAAGGAACTCATTGCACTGAAGAATTACTAAGATTGGAAAACGGTTCTGATTGTTTGATATATAATACCCATAATTATATTAATATTACATACACAATAGGATAAAAATATCTATGACAGTTATATCATCATCATTTTAAGCAACTGGAATGTTATACCTAAAAGGCCAGACTTAGTTTATATTGAGTCCTCAGGCAACTATTATATCAAATCTAATTCAGTCTCAATAGGTAGCCCAAAAATTATTTCACTCTTTTTTTGATTCTTAAAATCTCTCGTCCTCTTTTCCCTTTTGAAGCCTTCCTCATTTTTCATAAGCAGAGTCCAATTACCATAAGCAACCAGAAACTATCAGATTGCATTTCTTATGTTCCAGGTGCCTACAACAAGTCACCTTATTTTTAATTTCTTCATCGATAAAGAAGACTATGGTGCTTATCTCCTAGTACCGTTATGAAAATTAAGCATTAAACTTTATAAATTAGTTAATCAAAAATATGCACTGCGTAAATATGCTGTGCTTTTGTGTCATGACACATTTTATACTCACTTCTTTTTTGATTCAGATTATGCTACATCGTTGTATAGTTTATTCAACTGTATTTGTACTATTATATTATTTTGTAGCCAATTATGTTCTCTTAGTCAATCTTTGACTTGCTTATACTCAGCTATGCAGCAAATCCTTTATCTCAAGCACACAAAAAATGAGGGAAAATTTTGGTTTTGTTGAATATATGAGACAGTGATTGACTTAAAGCTATAAAAAATCAAACCCAATCTATGTGCTATGAAAAAATCTAAATGTAAAAGTGTTTTGAGAGTACTTGGAATTGTGGTTGTCATGGTAACAACTAGAAACATCTTAGTTGGGTTATCAATATAAAAGGATCTATGATTAATGATGCTGTAAAAGTTTTAAAGTATTATCAGATAAAGGAGGCTATATTTTTTGATAGGCAAGGAATGACAGAAAAGTTAAAACATAATCTGAATCTGTGGACAAGGAGTTTACCAGGTTCTATTACAGTAAATAGTTGGAAAGAATTTATCACTTTATTTTTTAAAATATGATTAAAGTGGTCTATACTATAATCGCTATTTTTCTACAGATTTGAAGATTCAACATGTTCAAAGTAAAAAAAAATGACAAGAAACTCAAAGACATTAGAATGTATGTTTTAATATGTTATATGTTAATATGTATGTTAATATGTAATATGTTATAAATTGCAAGTTGATTCAATATAAATAAATGTGTGATAAAATTTAGTTAAGTTACTTATATTTTCAAAGCTAATTGTCAATTTCATCCTCTTACCCAAGTTATTCTTAAAAACCCTGTCAAGGCATCATTGAAGTCCATGTGACTAATTTTCCTTTCTGTGCAATAGCAATTGAAACTCACAAGGAAACATCCAAGAATTATATGGATGGCAAAGCATAGGCTGTGTCACCAAACCTCTGATTATATCTAGAAATAGACTGAAAAACATTCACTCCACAGCCGATTAAGGAGAAATTATCCGACTACCGAAATGTGTTCATAGGTAAAACAAAATTAGTTTGCATTCCTTTCTGTGAAATTGCAGTAATACAAAAACTCTGTAGGATAAGACTAGCAAAAGGATTGTGGTTAAATCCTGAATCACTGTCAAAGAGGAGCAGTGGCCATAAAGACAGCAGGAACAATAAAAATAGATTCTAGCTTGTTCATTGAAATATATAAAATGTAAAATTTTATTCTGACTTTGAATACTAAGTACTGAGAAACACTTCCACCAACCACATTTTCGTCTCAAGGGTAGACTCTTATCAAAGATTTCAAAAGTTCCTGGCTTCAGAAAGGCACTTTCTGAGCTTCTGTAATCCCCTTGTAAGTTTTGTGCTCAAGGAAAATGATATCTCAAGTTCCTTTAAGTTAAAAAAATCTATGCTACTAAGTAAAAAAGAAAAATGAAATGGCAGTTGGCCGTGCCTTAATGATTTACCTTGGCATCTGGTCAAATGACCTGGGCAAATGTTCTTTTGAAAAATGTCATAGAATTTTTATTAATGATGAATATTTAAGGTCTCAAACCATTCTCATCTTAAAGAAGACTACTTTAGCAATCTAGGTTCTGTCAAAACTCAGTTTTGAATGACTTGACCCTCCTGGTAATTGAACTAGTTCTGCATGTAAATGTACTCTAAATCACCTTTCCTTCCAGCATCCAAATTCTTTTGTTGAATGTGAGCAAAATACACACCAAGCATTAAAGAGACATACAGGCATCTGTTTTTCCAGGAATCTGGCATTTGTTATTCAGTTGCTGTCTGCTGTGCTGAATTATGGGACCTTAAGCTTTGCAAACCTAGTTTCATACGTAAGATAACTTCAAGGAATCATTTCCCAGTGCAACTTGATTCCAAGTGGGAAACACAGCAGTAAGATGTGAATTCATGTAAATTGATTTGTTTTTGTTTTTGTTTTAGAACTGGGGTTCAAACTCACAACCTTGCACTTGTGCCACGGAGCTATCTCCCTGGTCCGTGTAAATTGAAAATGAGGAAATCTCAACAGTTTTGTCCTTGAGTGATTAAGAAACTGAATGATGATAAAAATATTAGTATCAAAAGCCTGGCATGGTGGCTCACGCCTATAATCCCTGCACTTGGGAGGCTGAGACGGGAGGATCGGTGTGAGTTCGAGACCAGACTGGGCTACAAAAGTGAGTTGAAGGCCAGCCTGAATTGCATAGCGGGACTCTGTCTCAGAAAAAAAAAAAAAAATATTAATATCATTGTTAGCATTTTAATTGTACTTATAGTCTGCACGTACCATATAGTTAATTTCGTCAGTGGCTTTTGTGTGTAACTTTAAATGGAAAATGGACGTGTTAGTGGTGTGGAAAATAGGATACCAAACTTTTTCAGATGGCAAAAGGAAAAATGCGTGCACCCCTGGAAAGGCATAGAAATGATTTTATCTGGCTTGCCTGCTCCGAGAAACTTGCACTTCATACTTTCTGATCATCAGAGATAGTGTTACAAAGGTTTTTTTTAGAGAGTATGTGGTGGAAGGAAACGAACTCAAACGAAGACAGGCAAAAATGACAGGTATGTAATTTTAGACATCTCGTCAACATCAGTCGAGTAGGGAATTTAACAAAGATGAGGGAAGTCGGAATAGGTGGCATAAGTGAGGGAATGAAGTTGCAGTTTGGGAGGGGGAGGAGGAGTTTAGACAATTATGAAGCTCCTGTATTAACTATGGATGTATAGCTCAGGTGGGAGGAAGGAGCAAGGAGTGTGCCAGTTACGGACAGCAAATTCCGTGATCAGCCGAAACAGAGAGTCACCTTTTTTTTTTTTTTTTTGTCTTTTTGAGACAGGGTCTCACTATGCAGTTCAGGCTGGCCGTGAGCTCACTTTTGTAGCCCAGGATGGTCTCGAACTCGCACCGATTCTCCTGCCTTAGCCTCCTGAGTGCTGGGATTACAGGCATGAGCCACCACGCCCGGCTCCAGAGTCACCTTTTAAACAAACTAATTTCTTCTTTACTAGAATAAAGTTGGTAAGTGATAGATAGAGTCATGAATGAGTAGAGTCACTTTTGCAGTGAACTTTTCAACGTTAGAGGACAAATTCTGGAATGAGAGAGAACTGGATTTAAATCCCAGCACTACTAAGGCAGGACAGTAGAGTATATCAGTACACCTGGAAAAGGAGGTGCAAGCTGTTAATTACAAAAACCTCAGGACCGACACACAGTTCCCAAAGCCCAGCACGTTACTTCTCTAAGAACTCAAGCAGGTTTTCCCCGGTATTATGCAGACCTGATGTCAGCAGATGAGTACAAAAGTCAGTAAGGGCAGTCTACCTGGGGCTTTCTGCTGCTGAGTCTTCTCGCAGTATCCAGCTCTTGTCCGTCAGAGTGTCAGCTGTCGGCTCACTCATGGGGAAACTTTGGATGGCAAGGTCCCAAGGTTGAAGAACACACATATGCAAGACATGGAGAACAGCAGCAGGGGTCATGGGGCAGAGCAGCACAAAGAGTGCAAGAGCACACGATCAGGGGCCGGTCGCATCCTTTCTGTATGATTCTCCTACAGGTTGCTATTTCATATTTCCATTTTTGCACAGTGCCACCCCCAAGACATGCATGTCTACCTGTGCTAAGTCATGGTTACATAGCTGTAGCATGCTGTGCGCCTGGGCTAGAGAAGCAGCGTCATGTCCTCAGGTGTCCTTAGATGTGCCTTAGACTTGGAAACAGTCTGAGTCACTCCCATAGATGCATTTGCTTATGCCAAACTTATCCTGTTGGGTCTGTTTTTCTTTCTGTCCTTAAGTATGAAATCCTGTGCCTTTGACTACTTGCTTAGAGAAAAAAAGAAAAAACTTAACTAGAAGCCACCTCGTCATGGTTTGCTTCTAGGCGTTCCCCCAAAGTCAATGGGGTGGCCTAAACTTCAGCATGATCATAACAATTTCAGCTTCATGTTTGTTGCTAGTTATTGGTATTTATTTGATCCTTATCTGTCTCTTTTCTAGATGTGACTAATACTAATGCGTATTAAATTCTTTGCTAGGTAACTTTCCTTGTTTATGTACATATATACTTTCTATGTATATATGCATATTAAAATTCTAGCAGCATCCTAAAGGGTAAGCCCTACTATGGACAATAAAAGAAAACTGGGGCCCGGCAGGATGGCTCAGTGGTCTAAAGCGCCTGCTTAGGAAAGCTTGGGCGGCTTCAGGGACCGCTGTTAGATCCCGGCACCACATGCCACGCCAGCCCAGCCCTCCAGGCAGGCTGAGCTGGCCATACAAATAAGTAAATCAACAAACAAAAGTTCTGAAACAAGAAAAAAAAAGAAAAGAATTTTCAAAAAATAAAAAAATAAAAATTTAAAAGAAAACTAATGTAAGCTATAGAAAAGATTAAATACATTGTTTGAGGTCACAAAGTAGCAAATGCAGGATTCAAACTCAGGCATTGCATTCAGAGAACATTCTCTTAATCACTTCATTTGTTACCCTTTAGGAGCAGAAAAGGATTGATGTCGTTACTATTGTATCTTCAGGCAAGAGCACAGCAGCTGAATGTAAAGTGTAAAAAATCATTAAAAGATATTTTAGCATTATCTATCAAAATGTAAAATGCACTTATGTTTTGAACCAGCAATTCAACTTTTCAGGGTTAACTGGAAGCTCTAATGGTCCACATGCTTGATCTAAGTAGGACATATATTGCTTTGCTATGTGTGTGGCGTAAGTAAGCTAAAAACTATGGTAAAGTCAGTGTGGGGCAGAATATATTCTGTACACATACAAGTATGTGAATATTCTATGGTTATATAAGAATTAAAAATGTAATGCTGATGTGAAACAATATGAGACATATGTAAGGTCAGGAATATATTAAGGGGCTGGGAAGACAGCTCAGCAATCTAAGCACCTGCCCCGTCAAGCTTAGACAGGTGCAGGGGAGCGCAGCTTAATCCTGAGCAACACGTGCTATGCCAGCCCCACTGTCAGGATGGGCCAAGCTGGCCAAAAAAGAAAGAGACAAGAAAAATGTACTCAGATAAGAAAAAAAGAAAAAAAAAATAGTATACATTTTCCTTTAGGAAGAGAAGACCCTAGATACATAATTAGTACAGTGACACTCCTCAAGCCCATTCTACTATATTATTTTCTTTTTCCAATAACATACATAGATTTTATTTATTTTTTTAAAGTGTATGTTTAAGGGCCAGCCAAATAGTTCAGTGAATTAAAGCATCTGCAAGCAAGCGCAGAGGCCAGAGATTCAGTCCCGAACCTGTCATTCAGGTTCTGCTCCTAAGGAGCACTGAGATGTCAATTGAGACAGGGAGTGGTGGCATGCACCTGTAATCCTAGCTCAGGGCGAGACCCAGGACACCCTGTAGACCCTTCCCTAAGATTACAAAAAGAAAAAAAAGTTCTTAAAAAATGTTTGTTTAACTATGGTTAAGGAATGCAGTTCGGGGGCTGGGAACACAGCTCCGTAGAATAAGCGCTTGCCCATCAAGCGCAAGGGCCTGAGTTCAATCCCCAGTTCTGCAAAAAAATATGAAAGAAAAAAAAAAAAAAAAAAAAAAGAAAATCACTGAGGTATGTTGTTCAAAGACAATGTTTAAAAAAATTTTAACCCAAAGGAAAAAAATCTCTATTGAAGACTGTAAGTAACCTTTAATTAGTACAAAAATTTAAAAATTTTATATTTTAATGGGATACTATATGACAGTTCTACACTATGTCATATCATGAGTAAATCAGGTAAAACATGTCTATCTCTTAAAAACTAACATTTGCTTATGCTGAAAACACTCAGATTCCTTTTGTATAGCTTTTATAATATATGGCACATAATTACTGTCTATTGTCACTCTACTCTGCAATAGCACCCCAGAACATTATACTGTTACATAGGGCCATCTGTTTTCCTAATTGGAAAGCAGGAAGAAATGAGTCTCCAATATGTGTTTAAGGAAGCAATTGAGGGCAGCCACTTTCGTAAGTTAGATGACTCACAATTCACCTTAGGAAAAATGGTTGCTCTTTTAGCAGAACACTTGGAGAAGCATTCAGGAAATTTCCTTCTATAGCTTTGCACTAATGGGCTCTAAGGATCTTAAATGTGCCTTGGCTAGAGTCACCAGACTAACATACTGCTGGCAAGGCAAGGGAGAGTGGTCAGAAAGGTGACAGGCAATATTTAATTTTTGTCGGTCTTCTTTTCTATAATGTTCAACAAATATTTAGAAAGAGCAAAACACCAAAACCAATCCTTAGATGATTCAAAATAGTGAAAGCAAAATTAAGTGGTAATCTAGACTGAATGTCACCTGTAAACTTCAGGACCAGGAAAGACAAATAGGAACATCAAGCTGCAGAAAAAATAATACTACTAAGAAGACATGTATTATAAGAATAAAAAACTAAGTCTGATGTTTTGAAAAGTTGGATTAACCTGTATTATGGAAAATGTACAGAAATATTAATAAAAGATTAATAAGTTATAGTTAAATTCTATTATGTATGGATTAGTACTTACTAGAGAAAAAAATGTCAGATGGACTATATTGGGTTATTTTGATAAATTCATTCATCTACAATATTTGAATGGCAATGGAACACTCATCTCTGACAAAACAAAATTAAAAAAAACCAAGGGAGATATAAATGAAGGACCATTTTGTAGTGAAAATAATAGTTAAGATAGATATACAGTTGCTTTCTCTTAGTTCAATGAGAAGAAAGATTTGTACTAATAGGGTTTAGACAAGATATCATGTCTTCATCTTATACTGTAAATAATTACTACGAAGACCCCAGTGTGCAATGTATTAACTATTGTAACTGTCCTACTAATCTGTTTTGCAACTGTCTCATTACTATTTCTTTCTCTTTAAAATTAATAAAATTAAAAAGATAGACAAATGTACAAGAATTTTCAAGATTAGCTTGTTGGGGAAGGTGGCTCTCAATGGGTTAATTTTTCTCCTAGCAAAACAAATTATAGTTTAGCCTTTAATCCAACTTGGAGATAAGATCCTAAGTCAGTCACCTCTGTCTGAGATGCTTCAGTTCTTCACTCCTTACCCATCCTTGTTAAGATGCTGTCACTCCTTCAATTCCCCCACCTTATTAGATGTTGTAAGCATAATAGAGATAACAGAAAAAAAAAGTCACAAAGAAGAAGCCCAGATATTTTTAAGTCAACAACTGTGGCCTTCCTGCATTGTGGTTGTCATGGAAAACAAGAAGGTATTTAAACAGAGACGAGGCAAAGAATGAGGCTGGACGTTTTCTGGTCTGCAAGGATAGGGGAAGCATGTTTGGATGTTGGCCTGACATCTGAAGTGTGTAATCCAGAAAGGGTCCATTGGCTGGTTTAAGTGCTAAGCTCTATTTTTTCCAATTATTGGTCTAATGTGGAAATAATCTCACCATTTCCAGCTTACCATGGCCACCTAAACACAGGAATGAGCAAGTGCAAAGGGGCTGGTGTACACTGGCAACCTGAAGGCTCCAGTCAAAGGTGGGGAGCTCACAGAAGCATCCTGTGCAAATCCAAATAGGAGGCTGAAAGGTCTCCCATAGAAAGCTAAAGGATTTGTTCAGGAAACAAACCTACCCAGTGTGCCTCTTCTGTTTTTAGTGAATCCCCTCAGCCACACTCAGGATTAGGCTGGCCCAATTTAGTCAGACATTGCTTATTCAAGTTGACTCAATCAATTAATTATCACTTGTGTGTTCTAAAATGTCAAAAGTTCACCTGCAGGGGCCCTGCAGGATGGCTCAGCGGTCTAAAGCACCTGCTTAGGAAAGATTGGGCAGCTGCAGGGACCACAGTTCGATCCCCGGCACCACATGCTGCGCCAGCCCTGCCCTCAGGGCAGGCTGAGCTGGCCATAAAAATAAATAAATAAACAAAACAAAACAAAAGTTCACCTGCAAATCTCTAAATCTTGCATAAATTAGCATAAATTTATTGACTTAAGTACAATGAATTCAGGCTTCTCTTCTTCATGAAACTATGTGAAATGAGTTTGAGACATATTACAAGTGGGCCAGCCAGATAGCTCAGCAGACTAAAGCACCTGCTTAGGCAGTGTGCAGTGCCCAGGGCTTGATCCCAGCATGACTTGCCCACCCCACCCCTGGGGCACACTGAGATGGTGATTGAGACTGAGCGTGGTGGTGTGAGCTTCTAATCCCAGTGCTTGGGAGGCTGAAAACAGGAGGATCAGAGTGAGTCCAATCTACATAGTGAGACCCTGTAGACCCTGTACTAAGTACTCATAAAAGAAATATATTCCAAGAAAAGAAATTTTCCTTTTTTTGACAGATTTTATTTACATTTGAACAATATCCCAAACTTCTTATTCATTTGACAGCTCCTTAAGTGATGCATATGTTGAGTTTTATATTATTCTTCTCATTCAAATATGTATTTCTTCAAATCCTTAGCCACTTTATACCTCATTTATTTGGGTTTTGTTGGTTTATGACAGTTTCTTACGTATATAACCTCAATCAGATATATGATATGGTATTTTCTGTCACTCTTTATGTTACATTTTAACCCTGTAATTGTTTGACACCAAAATTTTTAACTTTGATGCAATCTCATAGGATTACTTTTGTTTTTGTTGCCTGTATTTTGGTGTCATATTCAAGAAATTATTGTGAAATGCAGTGAAATTTATTGACCCTTTTTTCTTACAGCTACATTGTTTCAGGTCTTATGGAAGTACTTTGATCTAACTTTTGCATATAATATAGCATCAGTGTTGAATATTTTTGTGTGCTTGCTCCAGGTATGAGGTAAGATTAAAGAAGTACAGTGAATGAGGGGGCTGAGTGCCTAGCACCACAATGGCAAGGATCTGCAGTATGAGAAGGGCTTTTAAGCCTTTGTACCAATATTCAGCAAGTGTCAACTTGTTGAATGCAGTGAGTCTGTGGCAAGCTATGGCTGCAAGAAGGTGTGACTTAATAGAGACCGTCTTGGTGGAAGAAATTTACGAAGTCGAGAGAGGTGGGCTGAGGATGAGATTCAAATGAATGACGATCTGTTATCCTGTCTTGGGTAATTTCTTATTGCTGGAACAAAACACTGATCACTCATGAGTTAAAAGGGGAAAGGTTCATTTTGGTTCACTGTTTAAATGACTTTTGCTCTATACTTGGCTGGCTCTACAGCAAGGCTGCTTGCCAGAGTAGCATGGCATGACCCAGGAAAATGAGCTCATGGTATGACAGGAGGGAAGTGTCCAAACTTCTTTCAGTTTTTATTCCATCGAGGCTACAAGGCCATTGGTTAATATCATCCATACCTGGAATGGGTCTTCACTCTGTAGTCCTTCATTCATACCCAGACTATGCTAAACCAATCAGTAGACTCACTATCACATACCCATGATCCAGTTACTCGCCAAAGCCCCAGAAGGTTTTGGAGGGAATATCTCAATATAAACTATAGGGGCCCGGCAGGATGGCTCAGTGGTCTAAAGCGCCTGCTTAGGAAAGCTTGGGCGGCTGCAGGAACCACGGTTCGATCCCTCGCATCACATGCTGTGCCAGCCCTGCCCTCAGGGCAGGCTGAGCCGGCCATTAAAAAAAAAAAAAAAAAGTTCTGAAACAAGAAAAATAAATAAATTTCTAAAAACAAATAAATAAATATAAACTATAACCCTCCCATTCAAAGTTTACACTAGGGTTCACACCACTGTGAGAATCTAGTGCTGCTGCTCATTTGGAAAGAGTCACAGCTCAGGCACAGCTCAGGCAGTACTGGGAGCGCTTCTGCTGCTGAGCAGGCCAGGCTCTTCTAGGCATAATCAGTATGATCCATGATTTGTGGTTCAGGAATCCTTGTATATTTCAGTAAATCATATTGGAGTTATGCAATTGAGCTCTTTAAGATTCTATTAAGTAAAAATATAACAGTACATCCTCATCTACCTTATTCATCTGATCTGGCACTTTGTTACTTCTGATTCTTCTCTAAAGTAAAAATGATGATGAACAGTGAATATTTTGAGTAATTAAGGTGTAGCTACAACAGTACAGCTTAAGGCATTCAAGGAAGAAGACTTCCAGAAGTGCTTCAGAAAATGGCAAAAATATGGGATAAATGTGTTGGGAAGGGAGTATTCTGAATAGGATTGATGGCAACATATGTTTCATTATTGTTTTAAATTAAGTATTCTTATGCATTTTCATCTTGTATTTATTGAAATGACTACACTTTCTACATTAGGTATTTCAGAGATCTCCGTCCATACATCCTAATATCATCAGACTTGAACAAAATCAGAAAATTTAATAAAATCTTATAGTCTCACAACTTTATTTCTAAGTGTTTTCTTTTCTATAACTTTTGGTGTGTCTGAAGCAAATTTTATTTTGCTTATTTTTCCCCAAATAAATTTTAAACAGTAATACATTTCAGATTTAGATGATGTCTGAAATGGGGACTGATTTGCCACGACTTCTGAGTTAATATGAAAACTCATTTATATTTAAGTAAGCATTCTTATACTCTTCCTCATGCTATCACAGGTGAAAGAAACTCAAAAAGATGGTGATAAGTTATTCTGAAGTAGTATTTTTGGGAAACCATTACTCAGGGAAAAAGAAAACAATATCATGTGTCATCAAACTAATTTCAAATGTACTTGGCACACGTTCATTCAGGAGGTCACTGGTGCCTGAAAGATAAGTGATGTTTTTATTGCCCCTTTTAAGACATATTTAAGTTAAAGGTCCTTAAACTTGAATATTAATTAGTAATTCAGGCTTTCTATAAATAGAGGATCATTTTTGTTTTCTCTGTTGAAAGAGTAGATGAATGATTGTAACATTACATCTCTCTCTCAGTAGGAGATAAATGGTCTAGTGAATAACTCAGGAATTTTATATTCAAGGATAAGAAAATTTACAGTTATAACAACTTAGAAATTTGGATGTAGGATTATTCATTTGTTATTAAAATAGAGTATCTAAATCACTGCCACCCAAAACATGTAGTTAGGGAGACTCTACCAATTTAGGGGTAGGGGGTAAATGATAATGCCAAAGCAGGATAAAAGTATTGCAGATTTATGCCATCTATAATTAACCACTTTGTTGAAATTTATATGAAAAGGGGGCATTGTATCACTGCTATCTTGAGCTTAAACCCTTTTTGGTGTATTATAAATTGGAATTATAGTAGTCTGAATACTTATAAAGTACTAGAAACTAGGAAGCATGAAAACCTGCAGGTGGAAACTTTAAATATTGCATACTTCATTGGCTGGTTATTTCTCTATGTTGTAAATATCAATTATTAAATACTACCAACATTATTTAAGTAGTTGCTTTTAATCATAATATTTCACATGTATATTTATACCACCATAATGAAAGCTCCCAATGTGTTTTACAGACTATACACAGCTTTATTAATGAAATGTGGCTATCTCTTCTTACAGGACATTTTTATTTGAGATAATTGTACTATGCAATAGACATAGATTATGCTAATAGACAAGGGAGAGAGCATGAATAAATAAAATACATGGATAATCCCCCAAACCTAATTTCAACAACCATTTTAAGTTTTCTTCTTCTACCAAATCTTTGTAAGGGCTGCTAATAAGTAATAAAATTGACCAATTGGCATTTTATTTTCCCTTCCTTCGTTGCATGCCTACTGGTTAAAATGCTAATGAGCCTGGGAATAGACATTTGGCAGGTAGTTCAGGGAAAAAGGAAGAAAAAGAGGAACAGAGGTAATCTACCACCCAGATAATCAGCTCATGAATAACAGAGAGTTGACTGAAATGATAACACTTAGGTAAGTACTGTAATAAACTCAGTAATCAGCATCCTCAGCGGCTTGGTGGCAGGTAAGAGAACTACCACCTTTCCAACCTCAGGCAAGTCCATGAGTCTTCTAGGAGCTGCACTGCAAACAAAATATCAAGCCTTCAGATAAAAAAAAAAATTACAGGGTCCTTGAGAACAAGACCGATTGGCTCATCATGAGGATGTTTGAAAAAAAAAAGATTAGAACTATAAATTCTACAAAGGATTTTTGGAAGGAAAAAATGAGATGAGATATACATTTAAATTCATAGTAATCAGTGACAAATTCTATAAATTATATCATAAAAATAAATATTTCTTACATTTTTCAAAATAATTGCATGAATATAACAATAAAGATACTTTATAGCATTTGAAATAGTAATACAAACAATATCAAGTAAAAAAAGATGTGTGCATATGCTCCCATGAAGCCTATACATTTCTAAGAAAACTATTTATTTGTTTATTTATTTATGGCCTGCTCAGCCTGCCCTGGGAGTAGGGATGGTGCAGCATGTGGTGCCAGGGATTGAACCGAGGGCCCAGCAGTTGTCTAAGCTTTCTTTCCTAAGCAGGTGCTTTAGACTGCTGAACCATCTCACCGGCCCCTTCTAAGAGAACTTAATGAGAATGTTTATACCATTATGATGTCATTGCTGTTTACAAAATCTGCCAATTACAAATTTCAAGATTCAAAATATGTGACCAAGTGGATCTTTTCATCTTTTCCAAATTATTTTTTTCTCTTCACTGTGTGAAGTAACAGATGATTATTTTTTATGGACATGAGGAAATATTGTGAGAAGATAGGTAACTGGATACAGAGGCACACATATTTATAATAATTATGTTTAAATACATAATATACCACAGTTATTTTTAACAACACTCCTAACAATTGTGTCTTTACTTCTTTTTGCATGCTCCATCAAGAAGTTCTAAAGAATACACAGATGAAGGCTAGGGAGACAGCTCAACAGTCTGAAGTGCCTACCTCGCAAGTGGAAGAACCTGAGTTCTAACCCTGGTAGCCTAAGTCCACCCTGGAATTCCTGGCACACCATGCCAGCCCAGAAACTTGGCATGGTGGTGCATCCCTGAACCCCAGCACTGGGGAGGCTTGGACAGGAGATCACTATGAGTCCAAGCTATACAGTGAGACCCTGTATCAAATACATTAAAAAAGCAGTATCTGAACTTTGAGACTGCGGCTGGGAAGATAGCTCCGTGGAACAAATGCCTGCCTGGCAAGTGCAAGATCATGAGTTTGAACCTTGGTCCTGAAAAAAAAAAAAAAAAAAAAATTGAGACCTGCACACTTTTTTTTTTTACATTAACATCTTTTGTTTTTTTTTT
>PVJA010028658.1:0-27405 GCA_004027025.1 Myocastor coypus | reverse complement strand
AAAAAAAAAAAAAAAAAAAAAAAAAAAAAAAAAAAAAAAAAAAAAAAAAAAAAACTTATTTAAAAATAAAAGAGGCCAGGGGCCCGGCGGGATGGCTCAGTGGTCTAAAGCGCCTGCTTGGGGAAGCTTGGGTGGCTTCAGGGACCCCGGTTCGATCCCTGGCACCACATGCTGCGCCAGCCCTGCCCTTGGGGTGGGTTGAGCCGGCCATAAAAATGAGTGAATACACAAACAAAGGTTCTGAAACAAGAAAAAAAAAAAAGTAAAAATTAAAAAAAAAAAATAAAAGAGGCTGGCCAGATAGCTCAGCGGACTAAAGTGCCTACTTAGGCAGATGCAGGAGCGGGTGGTTTGATTGATGGCTTGTGCTGGCCCCTGCCCATCCCCGGAGCGTGCTGAGTCAGTATCGAGACTGGGCATGGTGGTGCACACCTGTAATCCCAGTGCTTGGGAGGCTGAAAACAAGAGAATCATTATGAGTGCGATCTAGGCAGTGAGACTTTGTAGTAAATACATAGAAAATAAATACAGGCCACAAATAAAAATATATAAGCAAACAAATAAGATGATAAATACAATAAGGCAAATGAAAAATGAGATAGTAGACATTAAAAAAAATAGTATTGGGCCAGGGAGATAGCTCATTGGTATACGTGCCTGCCTAGCAAGCACAACGTCCTGAGTTCAATCCCTGGTACCACAAATAAACAAACAAAAAAAATAGTATTGGCATGGTGGCTCATGCCTGTAATCTCAGCACTCAAGAGGCAGTATGCAGAACTGGGGATTGAACTCAGACCCTTCCACTTGCCCAGAAGTGCTTATCCTACTGAACTATCTCCCCACCCCTCTGAGGAAGGAAGACTTGCAAGTTCAAGGACAGCCTAAACTGAAGTGAGACCCTGTCTCAAAACAAAACAGGGTCAGGGATGGAGCTCTGCTGCACAGCGCCTGCCTGGCAAGTGCAAGGTTGTGAGTCTAATTTCCTGAGAAAAAGTAACAAATAATTATGGTTCTAAAAATAAGTTCTAGGGGTTGGGGAGATAGCGCCATGGCACAAGTGCCTGCCTGGCAAGTGCATGGTTGTGAGTTTGAACCCTGGTCCTGCAAAAAAAAAAAAAAAAAAACAAGTTCTAGGATGTAAAAAAGCAGTGGGAATTCTCTGTTCTACCCAACCCCCTCCCCAGATAGTTCTGCTCGCTCTGTTTTGATAATGTAGTTTTGGAGGAAATACACAAAGAAAATCCCACCTTACCCCCATGTGTAACCTGGAGAGGGGCTGGTGTTAGATGGCTTTTTAATATTATTATTATGGCCAGGTCAGCCTACCTGGGTATGGGGCTGGCGCAGCATGTGGTGCCGGAAATCAGACTGCCGTCCCTGCAGTTTCCTAAGCTTCCTAAGACCTCTGAGCTATCTCGCAGCCCCCTAGATAGCTTTTTTTCATGGACTTTTTGCTTCATTTTGGTGCTGCATCAAAACCTGACAACTGTAGTTTTGCCAAGACTTAGTTAAAATGTGGCACTTGAAAACATCCTCTGAACTTTTTATGTACTCTGGCACCTTGAAATCTATCCTGCTCTGGGCCCGGCAGGATGGCTCAGTGGTCTGAAGCTCCTGCTTGGGAGGGCTTGGGTGGCTGCAGGGACCACGGTTCGATCCCTGGCACCACATGCTGCGCAGGCCCTGCCCTCAGGGCAGACTGAGCTGGCCATAGAAATAAATAAACAAACAAAAGTTCTGAAACAAGAAAAGAATAAAATAAAATTTTTAAAAAGTTAACCTTTTTTTAAAAAAAAATATTTATTTATTTATTTTCCTTGTTTCAGAACCTTTTTTTTTTTTTTATTTTTTTCTTGTTTTAGAACCGTTATTTGTTTATTCACTCATTTTTATGGCCGGCTCAGCCTGCCCCGAGGGCAGGACTGGCGCAGCATGTGGTGCCGGGGATCGAACCGAGGTCCCTGAAGCCGCCCAAGCTTTCCCAAGCAGGCGCTTTAGACCACTGAGCCATCCTGCCGGGCCCCTCAGAACCTTTGTTTATTCACTTTTTTTTTTATGGCTGGCTGCTCAGCCCGCCCCAAGGGCAGGGCTGGCGCATCATGTGGTGCCCAGGATTGAACTGCAGTCCCTAAAGCTGCCTAAGCTTTCCCAAGCAGGCGCTTTAGACCACTGAGCCATCCCGCTGGGCCCCAAAAAAGTTAACCTTTAAAAAAAAAAAAGAAAAAGAAAAAAAATCTATCCTGCTCTGTGATAGTTTAGATCTCTTACAAAGTACATGATGCTTGGCTTTGGCTTCTGAGATGGGTTGGCTGTATAGCTCAGGCTGGCTTTGGACTTGCTTTGTAGTACAGGCTGGTCTTGAACTCAAGGATCTTCCTGCCTTGGCCTCCTGAGTATGCTGGAGTTACAGGTGTGTGCCACCACCACACCTGGCCATAGTTCCTTTTTTTTTTTTTTTTCCCTCCAAGAATCAGAGGTTGAACTTGGGACCTGTACTTGCCAGGCAGGTGTTTGCAAAGTATGTAATTTTACAACATCACTTCTTGGTTACTTGAAGTGTTCATTGTATGATGTAGTCCTTTAGTCAAAATATATATATATATATATATATTTTTTTTTAAATTTTATTTATTTATTTATTTTCTTGTTTCAGAACCTTTATTTGTTTATTCACTCATTTTTATGGCTGGCTCAGCCCACCCCGAGGGTAGGGCTGGCGCAGCATGTGGTGCCGGGGATCGAACCGCGGTCCTTGTAGCCTCCCAAGCCTTCCCATGCAGGCGCTTTAGACCACTGAGCCATCCCACCGGGCCCCTCAAAATATATATTTTTAAATTTATTTATTTTATGTTATGGCTGGCTCAGCTTGCGCTGGGGGAGGGGCTGGTGCAGCATGTGGCGCTGGGGATTGAACCGCGGTCCTTGTGGTTGCCTAAGCTTGCTTAAGGAGATGCTTTAGACCACTGAGCCATCTCACCAGCCCTAGTCAAAATATTGATGATTTCTTTATTTTCTTTTTTGTGGGACTGGGGTTCGAACTCATGACCTTACACTCGCCAGCGGTACTTGTGCCACAGAGCTATCTCCCCAGTCCCTCTGAATTGATTTCAAACGCGCCTCCTGCCTCAGCTTCCCGTTATGGGTATGCATCACTGTGTTGCCTTGTTTGTGTTTGGTCTTTTTTGACTTTAGTATTTTTTTTTGGTTTAATTGTGTGTTTGTTTGTTTGTTTGTCTTTTTGAGACAGAGTCTCACTATGCAGTTCAGGCTGGCCTTAAGCTCACTTTTGTAGCCTAGGCTGGTCTCAAACTTGCATAGATCCTCCTGCCTCAGCCTCCCAAGCGCTGGGATTACAGGTATTTGCCACCATGCCTGGCTTGGTTGAATTGTTTTTTTTAGGGGAACTTTATTTTTTGTTTTTGGTGCTGAGGACCAAACCCAGGGCTTCTAGCTTGCTAGGCAAGCATTCTACCGCTGAGCCACCCTGTGTACTGCTTGCTACAAGGGATTTTTTTTTTTTTTTTTTTTTTTTCTTTTTGGCTGGCTCAGGCTGCCTTAAGGCAGCAGAGGTGCTCTAGGGTGACCGTCCACATGGTCATTTCCAGTATTGGAAAAATGTGCACTTAGGGTTGTGAGTTAATAAAACTTACCCTTACTGCTTCACTGGAAGACCTTTTTTTTTTTTTTTTTTTTAATACTGGAGATCGAACTTAGGACCTGTGCACTTGCCAGGCAGGTACTTAGACTGCTGAGCTATCTCCCTGGCCCTAAATACAGTGATACAGTGCTTTTGCAGTGAGCTACCTCCCTAACCACTTCTAAAAAACTTTGAGACTGTTTCCCTAAGTTTCTAAGTTGTCCAGGCTGGGCTTGAATTTCTGACCTTCCTCAGCCCTCCCGAGTAGCAGAGTGCTGGGATTACAGGGCCACAACGTCCAATTCTTTTTTTGAGGGTGCAGAGTCTTGGCGCGTACTCATGGCCTAGCTGTAGCCCAGGCTGGCCTTGAGCGTATAGTTATCCTCCTGCCTTGCTGCCTTGGCCTCCTGAGTGGTGGAATGACAGAGTCCCACTACGCCCAGCCTTCCCATTTTAAGTTTAGTAAGTACAGAGAGGCACAGCTTTTATATCTTAAGGGTAAGAATGCACATGTGTGTATATTTCTATAGCTCCATCTGTGAACTGTAGCTCACTTATACATATCACAACTGTAAGGTAAATGATGAGAATTTGTCTTTTTTTTTTTTTAGTGCAGGGCTTTCTTTCATAGGTCATACTTAGAGCGACTGTCCTGTTTTCAGCCTCCCAAGTGCTGAGATGACTGGTGATCGCCACCACACCCCTGTCTCAATTGGAGGTCTCAGAGCATCGCAGGGGGCAGGGCCAGCACGGTATGTGGTGCCCGGATCAAACCCTGGTCCCTGCGTCTGCCTAAACAGGCACTTGAGTCCATTCAGCTACCTGGCTGGCCCAATTTGTCTTTTTGAGGCAGGATCTTGCTATGCAGTTCAGGCTGGACTTGAGCTCACTTTGTAGCCGACGCTGGTCTTGAACTTGGAGTGATCCTCCTGCTTTAGCCTCCCCAGCACTGAGGTTTGAAGTGTGGACCACCACACCTGGTTTAAGGTAGGATTTTTTTATTTGTTTGCTTTTTCCAGGACTGGGGTTCTAACTCACAACCTTTATACTTGCTAGGCAAGTACTTGTGCCGCAGAGCTATCTCCCCAGCCCCTAGGTCGATTTTTTTTTTTTTTTTTTTTTTCAGAACTTTGTTTGCTTATTTATTTGCATGGCCGGCTCAGCCGGCCCTGAAGGCAGAGCTGGCACAGCATGTGGTGCCAGGGGTTGAACCACGGTCCCTGTAGTCGCCTGCAGGCGCTTTAGACCACTGAGCCATCCTGCCTGGGCCCAAGGTCGATTATTATTCTCCTCTTTTTTTTTTCGTTTTCTTTTCTTTTTTCTGGAAGAGAGCAAGCTGGTGGGTAGAGTGGCTTGCCTAAGGTGGCCAGGGCCACGTCAGAGCCAGGATTCCAAGGCTAAGCCCAGGGCCCACACTTGCTGTACCTCTGAATGGCTAAGCACATCCAAGAAGGCTGTTAACGGTTATCGGCTATGGGGGATGGGAGTGGCTGGGCACCGTCCGTGAGGAGAAGGCGCAGGAGTGCCCAGGGCACCGGAGCCGGGCAGGCCCCGGGCTCCTTGTCCTAACCTCTGCTCTTTGCCCTGCAGGATGGCTTCTCGCGAGCAGCTGGTGGAGCAGGTGCTGAGGGAGCTGCAGGAGGCCGTGGAGTGTGAGGGCCTGGAGGGCCTGATGAGCGCCGCGCTGGAGGCCAAGCAGGTCCTGTCTTCCTTCTCCCTCCCCACCCGCCGCAAGGGCGGCCCCGGGGTCCAGGTGCTGGAGGTGGACTCTGTGGCCTTGGGCCTGTACCCCGACGATGCCCCGCGACACATGCTGCCGCTCGTGTGCCCCGGCGGGGGCAGCCTGCTGTTCGAGGCTGCCAGCACACTGCTGTGGGGCGACGGGGGCCTGAGCCTGGAGCTGCGGGCGCGCACCGTGGTGGAGATGCTGCTGCACCGGCACTACTACCTCCAGGGCATGATCGACTCCAAGGTGATGCTGCAGGCCGTGCGCTACTCGCTGTGCTCCGAGGAGTCCCCCGAGATGACCAGCCTGTCGTCGGCCACCCTGGAGGCCATCTTCGATGCGGACGTCAAGGCCACCTGCTTCCCGAGCAGCTTCTCGAACGTGTGGCACCTGTACGCCTTGGCCTCGGTGCTGCAGCGCAACATCTACTCCATCTACCCCATGCGCAACCTTAGGATCCGCCCCTACTTCAATCGGGTCATCCGGCCGCGACGCTGTGACTACGTGCCCGGCACGCTGCACATCATGTGGGCGGGCCAGCCCCTGGGCAGCCGCCTCTTCCGCCACCAGTACTTCGCACCGGTGGTGGGGCTGGAGGAGGTGGAGGTGGATGATGCGCCCGGCCCGGCCCCGGCCCCGCTGCCCCCGGCCCCCGCACCGCCCCTGCCGCCCTCGCTGCCCGCGCCGGCTCGGACCCTGGAGCTGCTCAACCGGGAGCCCGGCCTCAGCTACTCGCACCTCTGCGAGCGCTACAGCGTCACCAAGAGCACCTTCTACCGCTGGCGGAGGCAGTCCCAGGAACACCGGCAGAAGGTGGCCACCCGCTTCTCCGCCAAGCACTTCCTGCAGGACAGCTTCCACCAAGGGGGCATCGTGCCCCTGCAGCAGTTCCTCCAGAGGTTCCCCGAGATCTCTCGCTCCACCTACTACGCCTGGAAGCAGGAGCTGCTGGGTGCTAGTGCCTGCCTGGCCCCGGCCCCCAAGGAGTCTCTGATGCTGGAGCTGGAGAAGCTGCCGGCAGAGAAGGCCGCCGAGGGCCCGGGCCAGGCCCCGCTGGCGCCGGCAAACCCTGGAGTGGTCTTGATGCAGCGCGCCAAGCTGTACCTGGAGCACTGCATCTCCCTGAACATGCTGGTGCCCTACCGCTGCTTCAAACGCAGGTTCCCTGGCATCTCCAGGTCCACCTACTACAACTGGCGGCGCAAGGCCCTCCGCAGGAACCCCAGCTTCAAGCCGCCCCTGGCTGTTGCTGCCGGGGCGCCCCAGCCCGTGCCTGTTGGGGAGGTGGTCCTGCTCCCTCCGAAGGGAGAGGGGGAACAGCAGGCAGCGGAAGCCAGGGGCGGGGCAACGCCTGTGCCTCCTGAGCTCTTGCCCCGGAGGATGCCCCTCTCACGTTGGCAGCGGCGCCTACGCAGGGCCGCCCGCAGGCAGGTCCTGAGTGGCCATCTGCCCTTCTGTCGCTTCCGCCTCCGCTACCCTAGCCTGTCGCCCTCCACATTTTGGGCCTGGAAGAGCCTTGCCTGGGGCTGGCCCAGAGGCCTGTCCAAAGCCCGGAGGCTGTCACCCTCCTCTGGCACACTGGAGCAGCAGGCAGGCAGGAACGGGGCAACTGTGATGGTCCCTCCAGTAGGACCCCTGCCTCAGGGGACTTCTGGAAGTGACCCCACCGAGGGCCCAGGAGGACCCTCCAGAGTGGGGGCCCTGTGGGAAGAGGATGCAGCCCAGGGCCAGCCCCATGGCACGGCTGTACTGAGCCACCCTGGGGCGGCCACTGCAGGCAACAGGGATGGCCAGGTGCTGGTGGTGGACACACTCACCACCACGAAATTCAAGGCCCAGGCCAAGATGTACCTGCAGAAGCGCTTCCAATCCAAGAGCTTCCCCTCCTACAAGGAGTTTAGTGCCCTCTTCCCGCTCACTGCCCGCTCCACCTACTACATGTGGAAGCGGGCACTCTACGAAGGTCTCACCCTGGTGGACAGCTGACCTGAAGGGCTGCCACGAAGGCTCAGGGACTGCAGTGTCCCCCCAGCTTGGTCAGAACACCCTCTGCTCTGTTCTACAGCATCTCCCGAGTCCAAGGGCATATTTGTGTTCTTTCCTGGCTCTGGGCTGCAGAGAGCCAGAATCCAGCCATCTGGTCTTCTGTTGAGAGCTATGTAGTGCAGATGGTCTTTGGTTGTTGGCTGGTCACTTTTTTTTTTTTTTTTTTTGTCTTTTTGAGACAGGGTCTTGCTATGCAGTTGAGGCTGGTCCTGAGCTCACTTTTGTAGCCCAGGCTGGTCTCGAACTCGCACCAATCCTCCTGCCTCAGCCTCCCGAGTGCTGGGATTTACAGGCATGTGCCACCACGCCCGGCCTGTTTTTTGTTTTTTTGAGACAGGGTCTTGCTCTGCAGTTCAGGCTGGCCTTGAGCTCATTTTGTAGCCCAGGCTGGTCTGGAACTCACAACAGTCCTGCCTCAGCCTCCTGAGTGCTGGGGTTACAGGCGTGCGCCACCACGCCCATTGAGTTTTAGGTTTGCTTTGATTCCCAGGGGTCCACAGGGCCTCCTGGCTGATGTCAGAAGCTGCGTGCCTGTGGGGAGCCTGGAGGTGGGGTAGCCAAAGCAGCTTCCAGGTTTTCTTGGGAGGAAGAGGAGCATAGCGCGGTTATGGGTCCCGTGGGGCAGATGTCTTCAGTCTTCTGTTGGCACCATCTTTTCCCAAAAGAACATGAGAATTCAATGTGGGCTCCACCATGGCTTCTGCCTTGTGTCCCCAAGGAGGTGTCAACCGAGCATGAGTGGCAGCCGTGGTGGCCTCCATGAGAAGGTCCCAGGACACGGGGGATCACTGGGGAGATCGGCCTGACCCACTGCTGGGGCCCTGGGCCGCTGCTAGCTGGCCAGCTTCTGGGCACCCTACTGTGCCTCCTCAGAGCCAGAGTCACTGCTGTAGTGAGGTGCCCGTGATGGCCAGGCAGGTGGGCACTGAACTTGTCCACAGGTAACGTTGGAAAACCTGAGAAATAAAGTGATGGCAGTACCCATGACCGTGGTCTCTGGCATTTGTTCATCTTTTCTGTGGCTTAAGCAAATTGACCATTGGGGGGCACAGGCTCAGGACCTTGGTGGGTGTAGGAGGCTGCTTTGGAGGCTCTGCTTTGAATTGGATCTAAAAGTGATGGCTGGAGCTCTTGCAGCCAGGGTGGGTTCCAGCTGCCTGAAACACACTCCCACCCCCTATGGGAGAGACCTGGTCTGCTAGGTGCCTTCCCACCCAGGCCAGTGCCAAACGAGCAGTTTGCAGTGGGCTTTCTACTTAGTGCTTGACGTGCACTCGGAACTGCACCAGTCCTAGAGGAGGAAGCTGCAGTGTGGGCAGAGTTTCCATGCTGCCTGTCAGGGAAACTGGACTCCAAGATGAAGCCTCTGTTTCTGGGGGAGGCCTGACAGGGTAAATGTTTGCTGAGCCTTTTTTCCCTCCTGTCTGGTTTCCTATAATGGCTGTCATCTTTGTGCTGGGGACTTTTCTTTTGGGGGGTGTCTTGAGATAGGGTCTCACTGTTTTAGGCTGGCCACCAGCTCCTGGTGACCCTCCTGCCTCAGCTTCCTCAGTGCTGGCATGAGGGGGTGCACCATCACTCCTGCAAGGTCCTGCTTTTGGTTCAGCCCACTCTCTGGTTAGGCCAAGTCCCGCCTTTGCTCTGCCGTCCGCGTCTCCCCTCCTACCCCATGCAAGATGCTCTCAAAATAAATGGAAAGGGCTGGGGATGCAGCTCAGGTAAAGAGCCCTGGTCAGTCTCTCTCTCTCTCTCTCTCTCTCTCTCTCTCTCTCTCACACACACACACACACACACACACACACACACACACACACACACAGAGTATGCAGAGCTTTTTCCTGTCTCATACCACTGCATTCCCAGAAGGTAAATTCCTTCCTGGCACATAGCAGGCACGGCAGTATAGCTCAGCAGACTAAGCACTTGCTTAGGGAAATGCAGGGGCCACGGTTTGATCCCCAGCACCGCATGCTGCACCGGCCTACTCTCAGCCCTGAGCCAGCAGTTAGTTAATCTACTTCCTAGACGTTTCTCATCAATTATCTTTTACTCTATCCCAGATAGCAGCAACGTAGGCCTGGGACAAAGCCCCTCGCCAGTGTAGTGGCCAGGGCTGGTGCTATCTGGTCTGCAATAATCCATAGCCAGCAGGTGGCAGTGCAGTGCAGCAAAAGGAAACCCCTGCTGGGCCCTAGGCTGCACTGCTGTGGCTGTGACCGGGTAGCCCCCCACTGCTGCCTCAAGAATACCGACTGGGGCCTGCATGCTCTGGCTTTCCGCATTCCCTGCACTCAGAACCAGAGCAGGTCCGTCCTTTAATGCCTGGAGAAGTCTGCAGTGGGATCTAAAACAGCTAGGGATGTAGCTCAGGGGCAGCGTGTTGGTCTTGTTTGCATAGACTTGGGGTTCAGTCAATTTTGGGGTTTTTTTGGTACTGGGGATCAAACCCAGGACCTTGAGCTTGCCAGGCAGGTGCTTAAGTCACTGAGCTATCTTCCTGGCCCTGGGTTCAATCTTTATCTTTTTTTTTTTTTTTTTTTTTCTTTTTTCTTTTCGGGATTGGAGTTTGAACTCACAACCTTACACTTGCCAGGCAGGCACTTGTGTCACGGAGGTATCTGCCTGGCCCCCTGGGTTCAATCTTGAGCTCTGAAAAAGCAAACAATCTGGATTGTTGACCGGGGTGGGTAGGGGTCTGCTGGTGCCATAATTCCGGGGCTCCACCCAGATCTGCTGACTCCTACGTATGTTCAAAGGAAAAGGATCAAATGTACTAGGCTGATCTACCTCACCGAGTTTCATCGCCCGGGCTCCAAAATGGGGTTACAGTCATTTCTTTCTTTCTTTCTTTATTTATTTATTTTCTTGTTTCAGAACCTTTGTTTGTTTATTCACTCATTTTCATGGCCGGCTCAGCCCACCCCGAGGGCAGGGCTGGCGCAGCATATGGTGCCGGGGATCGAACCGCGGTCCCTGAAGCCGCCTAAGCCTTCCCATGCAGGCGCTTTAGACCACTGAGCCATCCCGCCAGGCTCCTACAGTCATTTCTGAGACAGGGCACCCTGCACGGAGGAAGAGCTCTGTAAGTGCTGGCCAGCAGTTAATACGGTAGAGAACATTCTGGAATATTCAACCTTCTGGTCGGTTCAACTGAGAGCAGGTGGTGCCCAGCTGGAGAACTCTGAATCTGCTTGCTGCTTTCTAGTACGAGCTGCTTGGGGTGACCCTCGCGAGGCTGGGAGTCGTTTTACCAGAGCCCACCAGCGAGGCCTGAGCCTACAGCAAAAACTTTAGCTTCTGTTGAAAAGAATGAAAGTGACGTCGATATTTATTGATTTGAGAAGGGCTCCTATGAGGAGGATTACATTATTTTTTCTGCAGAAAAACTGTTGCTTTTATAATCTGCTTAGAAAAGGCAGGGGTCGCTGAGCTGTGGCCACATTGACTAAGAATGCTTCATGATGATTGTTAAGTTGACATTTATTGAAAGCATGCTTTTTGAGAACCCCTGTCTGCCTTCGATGCAGGTACAGGAAGACCTTTTAGTGAAATAAACAGTGTGAATAAAGGCGAACACCGCGAGGTTAGCTCTAACGTTGGCTTCCAACACTGCGCAGTCAGTTAGTGTTTTAAGGGTTGGTTCTAAACCCTTAAAACAGGTGAAATGCATGCAGCGTTTTTTCCTTAGCTCTGCAGTGATCCCTGCAGGAGAGAGAGGCCTGTATTTTGGTGGCGATCATCTGGTTTACCATGCCTGAGGTTCTCAGCTATTTCTCTGGAGTTTGGCACTCAGATCTCTGCATTGTTGGTGGCTCTTGGGGTCCCAGTGCCTGGCTTATGCCCCTCAGATGCATCTTCTGGGTGCTTCCCCTCAGCACCTACACCCTGATTCATACCCTACTCCCCAGTTAGCCCACTCTTTGACACTCTGATGTTGTGAGTTAGTTGTATTGGCCAGAAACCTAAATGTTCTAGAATGTTCTTGCACCTCTCCATCCCAGCAGACCCTAGGAACATTGCAGGCTCTATAGGATTGAACACTGCTGGGTTAAGGTGGGAAGAGAGGTAACGTGTGTGTGTGTGTGTGTGTGTGTGTGTGTGTGTGTGTGTTACTAAGTATTCAACCCAGGACCTTCACACCTCACAGAGCTCCATCCCAGGGCCTTTTAAAACCTTTTGGGGGCCCAGCAGGATGGCTCAGTGGTCTAAAGCGCCTGCTTAGGAAAGCTTAGGCAGTTTCAGGGACCAAGTTTTAATCCCTGACACCACATGCTGTGCCAGCCCTGTGCTCAGGGTAGGCTGAGCTGGCTATAAAAAATAAATAAACAAAAGTTCTGAAACAAGAAAAAATAAAATAAAATAATTCTTTAAAAAAAATAAGGGGCTGGGGAGATAGCTCTGTGGCACAAGTGCCTGCCTGGTAAGTGCAAGGTTGTGAGTTTGAACCCCAGTCCCACCAAAATAAACAAACAGACAAATAAATAAAACAAAATCTTTTGTTTGAGGTCTCAGTAAGTTGCCAGGTTTCCCAGTCTGTGCGCAGACTTCTATCTTCCTGCCTCAGCCTCCCAGAGTGCTTGGCTTGTACACGTGTCCCCACGCCCAGCAGGAAGAGACTTTGATTTTGTCCGGTCCATCCCAGCCCAAATTCCCTGAGCACAGTCCCTATCTGATCAGCCCGGGTCACACCTGTGGCCCACTGGCCAGCCTGAGTGGTCCAGCCATCTGTGGCCTAGGAAAGGGACCTGGCAGATAGACCGGGCTGCTCTCTGTCAGCCAGGGGCCTGCGCTGTAAGCTGAGGAGGTGGTCTTGGGCTCCTGTGTTTGCCAGAGCTTCAATATATAGGTGGGTGAAGCGTGGCACAGCGTGACAGGAATCCATGGGGAACGCGCCAGTGCGAGGTGTCTCCTCCTCCTCCCTGCTCTGCTGCTTTGGGTCAGCTCTCTGGGGAGCCTAGGCTGCCTAGGAGGCTCTGAGAGTCCCTTGATGGCTCCTCAGGTGACGCTGGCCTCCTGACTGCTTCCTGAGGGCCATCAGGTAGCACAGTTGTAGAGCACTTGCCTACCACACAAGAAACCTTGAGCTCCAGCCCTGTGTGTCCCAGTTTGGTGGCTGCCACAGTAACAGGGGCCACTGGGGCACAAGAGCCCAGCTATCAGACATTAGGGAGGAGCTGGGAGGCAGTGAGCCCAGAGTGAGGTGTCCTAGGTTTGGCGCCTCCCTCTCAACCCCGCTCCTGGGGCTCCCCCTCAACCCCTCTGCTAGGGTGACCCCCACCCCACCCTGCAGGGACACCCAGGTTACTGCTGCCCATTACTAGCTCAGCTCCTGGAAGAGGGGGAGGGAAGCTCTTGGGGAGATGAGTAGGTTTAATGGTATAAAAATGTTTCTGTGGAGAATGACTTTGAAAATAGCATGAAATCTGCTTAGCTCTGGCGCTAGGCAGAGCGCGCCAGGCACCGGGGGAAGCCAGGAGGAGGCTGGAGGCGGCCGCGGGGCTGGCATGAGCAGAGGGGCTGCGGCCTGCCCCCACCCCCAGTGCCCCCCCCACCCTAGAGAGGGAGCACCAAGCCACGGGCTCCCTGACCTCAGGCAGTTTCCTGCTGCCACCGAGGTCAGGACAGTGTCCAGGACAAATGCCAGCGCCTGCCAAGTCTGCTACTCCTCAGAGCTCGCCCTCTGGTGCAGTGAGGCCTGGGCCCTTGGGGTGCCCAACACCTGCTCCATTCCCCCCAGCCATATTTGCCCAGCTCCCAGGAAAAGGAGAGGGAAGTGATAAATGCTAATAAGAAAAAGACTCATTTTATATTTTTGCCTTTTTTGGTTGGTATTTTTTGTCTTTTTTTTTTTTTTTTTTTTTTTGTCTTTTTGAGACAGGGTCTCGCTATGCAGTTCAGGCTAACCTTGAGCTCACTTTTGTAGCCCAGGCTGGTCTCGAACTCGCACTGATCCTCCTGCCTCAGCCTCCCGAGTGCTGGGATTACAGGCGTGAGCCACCACGCCCGGCTTTTTTTGTCTTTTTGAGATAGTCTTGCTGTGCCGTTCAGGCTGGGCTTCGGCTCTCCAGAGCGCAGGCTGGTCTCAAACTTCAGTGATCCGGGCCCGGCGGGATGGCTCAGTGGTCTGAAGCGCCTGCTTAGGTAAAGCTTAGGCAACTTCAGGGACCACGGGTCAATCCCCAGCACCACATGCTGCGCCAGCCCTGCCCTCAGGGCAGGCTGAGCTGGCCATAAAAATGAGTGAATAAACAAACAAAGGTTCTGAAACAAGAAAAAATAAAATAAAATTCTTGGGCCTGGCAGGATGGCTCAGTGGCCTAAAGCACCTGCTTAAGAAAGCTTAGGTGGCTGCAGGGACCAGGGTTCGATCCGAGGCACCACATGCTGCGCCAGCCCTGCCCTTAGGGCAGGCTGAACCGGCCATGACAATAAATAAACAAACAAACAAAAGTTCTGAAACAAGAAAAAAAAAAAAAAAAAAAAAAAAACCAAACTTCAGTGATCCCCTGCCTTAGCCTCCCAAGCACTGGGGCTGGGGTTACAGGTGCGTACCACCATGCCTAGCCTTAAAAATAATAATGAAATTGGGGCCTGGCAGGGTGGCTCAGTGGTCTAAAGCACCTGCTTAGGAAAGCTTAGGTGGTTGCAGGGACTGTGGTTCGATCCCTGGCACCACATGCTGTGCCAGCCCTGCCCTCAGGGCAGGCTGAACCGGCCATAAAAATAAAATAAACAGGGGCCCGGCGGGATGGCTCAGTGGTCTAAAGCGCCTGCTTGGGAAAGCTTGGGCAGCTTCAGGGACCGCAGTTCGATCCCCAGCACCATATGCTGCGCCAGCCCTGCCCTCGGGGTGGGCTGAGCCGGCCATGAAAATGAGTGAATAAACAAACAAAAGTTCTGAAACAAGAAAAAAAATAAAATTAAAAATAAAATAAAATAAATAATAAAGTTGCTTGATTTTGGTTTTGTTTTGAGGTTTTTCTTTTTCTTCTTCTTTTTTTAATTTAGGGTAGGAAGGCCTGAGTTCAATTCTTGGTACCAAAACAAAAACAAACAAATGAGCTAGGGGCCTGGGAAGGCAGTACAGAGCTACAGCAAGGGCCTGAGTTTGACTCCCAGGACCAAAAAAAGTTGGCTAAAACATGAAAAAGAACTGAGTTGGGAATTTTGGGTCCTTCTCCCTCCCTCTCCCCCTGCCCCTCCCTCCCCTCTCCCTCCCCCCCTCCCCAGCAAGTTTCCTTCTGGGCCTTGTGCAGACCTAACTGGGCTGCTGTGGAGAGGTGCTCAGCAGGGTGAGATGGAGCCCAGGCCTGGCGCCTCTCCACCACATGAGGAGGAAGAGGAGAGGAGAAAGGGAGGAAGAGGTTTCATTAACCTGCCTTCGAGCTTACTTTCTGACATAGAGTCTGGGCTCCCTGCTTCCGTAACTGCCCGTATTAGACTTTTTATTTATTTATTTATTTATTTTTTGACTTTTTGAGACAGGGTCTCGCTATGCAGTTGAGGCTGGTCCTGAGCTTACTTTTGTAGCCCAGGCTGGTCTCGAACTCGCACCAATCCTCCTGCCTCAGCCTCCCGAGTGCTGGGATTACAGGCGTGAGCCACCACGTCCGGCTTCGTATTAGACTTTTTAAAATGTCTGTGGGGGCCTGGCAAGATGGCTCAGTGGTCTCAAGCGCCTGCTTGGGAAAGCTTGGGCGGCTTTAGGGACCATAGTTCGATCCCCGGCACCACATGCTGTGCCAGCCCTGCCCTCTGGGTGGGCTGAGCCGGCCATAAAAATGAGTGAATAAACAAACAAAGGTTCTGAAACAAGAAAAAAAAATTAAATTAAAAAAGAAATGTCTGTGGCACAGGGTCTCACTAGAGAGCTCAGACTCGTGGTGATCCTAATAGGCGCGTATCACCACACCCAGTCTTGGTGGCCAGCTGGGCATGCTGGGTGGGGCATGTTGTGCTGGGGTTAGACCCTGGTCTCTGCCTTGGCCTAAGTAGGCGCTTAGTCTGCTAAGCTATCCCGCTGGCCCTTTTTTGGTCTTTCTGAGACAGTCTCCCTATGTAGTTCAGGCTGGCCTTGAGCTTACTCTGTAACCCAGACTGGTCTTGAGCTCACAGCAATCCTCCTGCCTCAGCCTCCACAGTGCTGGGATTCCAGACATGCACCACCATGGCCAGCTCACATATTGGACACCCACCTAATCTTCCCCAGGAGTATTCTTTTTATTTTTATTTATTTGTATATTTTGATTTTTTTTCTTGTTTCAGAACTTTTGTTTGTTTATTTATTTTTATGGACGGCTCGGCCTGCCCTGAGGGCAGGGCTGGAGCAGCATGTGGTGCCGGGGATTGAACCACAGTCCCTGCAGCCACCTAAGCTTTCCTAAGCAGGTGCTTTAGACCACTGAGCCATCCTGCCGGGCACCTCCCCAGGAGTATTCTTGCTACTTGCCCTGCTTCTCTGAGATATAGTGCTGGGCTCAGGCCCAGAGCCGGGTGCGTAGCATTCTACCTCAGAGCTCCTTTCCTGTCCTCTCACCCCTTCCGGATCTGTTCTTCATGGTGCGAATAGAAGGGCAATTTTGAAACAAACCTAAGCAACCATTGATCACTCCAGCAATATGACAATAGAAATTCTGTGGAACACAGCGTCAGCAATAGAACTTCTGTGCAAATCTTGCAGGAAATTTACATCCTAATTGAATCCTGAGAAGACAGGAGACACTGAGCCATAGCTGGCCAGCATGCTTCTGAGGCATCCGCTTCCTATGGGATGGAGCTGAGATACTCAGGGTGGTGGAGGCTAAGGAGAGGCAGCAGCCTGGCAGGGCTCGGGCCCCTGGCTTCCACGCACACTGAGAAACAGACGCCAGGGGAAACCGATCAGCTGTGAGTAAGCGCTATAGTTAATAGTATCATGCCATTATTGTCTGCTTATGATCATTTTAGTGTACTTCTGTGGGTTGTTAACATTAGGGGAAAGGAGGTGCACGGCTTATGGGAATTCTCTTACTATTTTTCTAACTTTTGTGTAGGCTTAAAATTATTTCAAAATAGACACTGAAAAGAGAATCCAGACCAAGGATACACCTCAGCGGCACAGCATTGCTTGGAATCCTGAGTTCGATTCCCGGCTTAGAAATAAAAAAGAGAACTCTTCACATGGCCAGAAGGTCTGGTCTGACCCCTTGCAGGGCAGCTGTGCACACCTCCCTCCCACTCTGGTCGTCTGGACTCTTGTTGTGCAGCTCGGGCTGAGAACCACTGCTCCAAAGTGACCATGTTGGATTAGTCCCAGGGTCAGCATAGTCCCTGGCACACAGCAGGTGCTCAGCAACAACTAGTTGAACCAATAGTCAGAAACTCCAAGGGGGAAGGTAGAAATGAACTTGCCACAGACCCTAGAGAGGGCTTAGCCTCTACTGCTAGCAACACCAATGACATTTTTTTAAAAAATGGTATTGTTAGGGTTAATTCAGTGCCATGAGGGGTAGGGAGGCCAGGGGAGAGGTCTTTGGGGTGAGAGGGGGGAAGCATGGATTAAAGGAGGGGGCAGCACAGGGGCTGGAGAGATAGCTGCATGGCACAAGTGCCTGCCTGGCAAGTGCAAGGTCATGAGTTTGAATCCCGGTCCCAGGGGAAAAAAAAAAAGGGTCGGGCAGTAGGAGCAGCAAGGCTTCTTTCCTCCCTGATCCGAGCAGAATGAGCCCTGGATCCTCTGGATTCCTAGCCCTGGGAACAACGCAGAAGGCTGCGGGTTCCCACGAAGCCTCAGTAAGCCTTGCCACGAGTAAGGTTGCAGGGCCAGCCAAGGGGCTGGCGTTTCCCAAGCCCCAGCATTGCTCTTAGGTGGGCGAAGTCCTGCTCCCTTCTTTCCCAGAGGACTCTGAGCCTGCAGCCCTTGGGGGCCTGGGGCAGACCCTGCTGCAGAGAGCCGAGCTGCTGTGTGCCTCTGGGCAGTTGTTTCAGTTCTCTGGTCAAAGTTCCTGTCACGGTTAGTTTTTTCTCCTTGCTGGAACAAAACACCTGGCATCCAAAATGAAGGAAGGAAAGGTTTACTTAGCTCCCAGTCTGGGGAGGTTTCAGTCCCTACTCGGCTGGCTCCAAGGCAGAGAGGCGCATGGCAGAGGGCAGCAGGGCGGAGAGCAGCTGTTCATGGCTGCAGAAAACAGCAGAGAGAAGGGAGAGGACTGCGGCAGCGCCCGAGCCACTCACCCTGCCTCATCCACAATCCCAGCACTGGACCGCGAGTGAATCACAAACTCTAGCGGCCTCCCAGGGACCACATGAGGGGACAGCGAGACACGCCATGACAGGTGACCACCCAGGGAGGGGGGTCATGGTAACCACTCTGTCCTCAGTAGGGGACTGTCCGGAAGATCAAAGAAAGACCGGGGGAATGGGCTGGGGAGATGGCTCCATGGCACAAATGCCTGCCTGGCAAGTGCAAGGTCATGAGTTTGAACCCTGGTCCCGCAAAAGGAAAAAAAAAAAAAAAAGAAAAAATAAAAAAGACTGGGGCAATATCTTTCAGGAGCTGGGAGGTGTGGACATACACTGTGTCCTAAAGCTGGGTCTGGAGGGCCCATCCCTTCCTTTTCTACTCTGTATTTTAACTTTATTTTTTTTAATTTATTTTTTTCTTGTTTCAGAACTTTGTTTTTGTTTGTTTATTTATTTATTTATTTTTATGGCGGGCTGGGCTGCCATAAAAGGGCAGGGCTGGCGCAGCATATGGTGCTGGGGATTAAACCGTGGTCCCTGAAGCCTCCCAAGCTTTCCCAAGCAGCCGCTTTAGACCATTGAGCCATCCCGCCGGGCCCCTTCCTTCCTTTTCTTAAAGCACATTGTTGATTAGCACATTATTCCTAGCCTCGTGTACACCTGTCTTTGAAGAGGGGGCCTGCTGGGGAGATAGCTCTGTGGCACAAGTGCCTGCCTGGCAAGTGCAAGGTCGTGAGTTTGAACCCCAGTCCCACAAAAAAATAAATAAATAAATAAAATAAATAAAGAAATGAAAAGGGGGCCTGATGTATTGGCCTGGGGGCGACAAAGAGGAGGTACAAGGGACCTAGCTTCATCCAAACAGATCTGAGAGCAGGGCACGTGTGATTGTTGGTTCAAGGTCAGCTTGGGTTACAAAGTAAGCTCAGGGCCATTCTGTGTGTGTGTGTGTGTGTGTGTGTGTGTGTGTGTGTGTGTGTCTTTTTGAGACAGGATCTCACTGTGCAGTTCAGGCTGGCCTTGAGCTCACTTTTGTAGCCCAGGCTGGTCTCAAACTTGCACCAATCCTCCTGCCTCAGCCTCCAAAGTGCTGGGATTACAGGCGTGCACCACCACGCCTGGCTTGCAGTCCCTTTGATAGAGTCACAATGGCCTGAACGCGTAAGGCGCTCCTTTCCCCCTTGTATGTTTGAAGCAGAAGTGCTATAGCTGGAGAATAGCCTTGCAGCTTGTTTATTGATTGGTTGACTTTTGAGGACAGGGTCTTGCTATGCAATTCAGGCTGGCCTTGAGCTTGCTTTTAACCCAGAATGGGCCTGCAGTGATCTCCTGCCTCAGCCTCCAGTGTGCTCTCCTAGTTCCGTTTCGTTCCGTTCCTTTCCTTTCTTTGTCTGTCTGTCTGTCTGTCTGTCTGTATTATGGCTGGCTCAGCCTGCCCTGGGGGTGGGGCTGGCGCAGCATGTCATGCGGGGGATCAAACTGCAGTCTCTTCAGTTGCCTAAGCTTTCCTAAGCGGGCACTTTAGACTGCTGAGCCATCTTCCTGCCCCTTCAATATTACTTTTACAATAATGCATTGCATATTGTTGTCTTCATGGTAGTTGTTCTCTTAGTTCTAAGTACCATCTTACCCCTTGCTCGCCACCTCCTGCTTTGGAGTGAACCCGAAGCATATTGCAGGCACAAATAGGCTGCTTCTGTTTTAGATGCTCAGGACCAAGCCTTTCCTATTCATCAAGAATGCATCCTACGGGGCCCGGCAGGATAGCTCAGTGGTCTAAAGCACCTGCTTAGGAAGGCTTAGGCAGCTACAGGCGCCACGGTTCGATCTTGGGCACCACATGCTGCACCAGCCCTGCCCTCAGGGCAGGCTGAGCCGGCCATAAAAATAAATAAACAAACAAACAAAAGTTCTGAAAGAAGAAAAAAAAAAATTCCCTATTGTTTTTTTTTTAAAAAAAGTGCATCCTAGGGGCTGGTGGGATGGCTCAGTGGTCCAAAGTGCCTGCTTAGGCACTCTGGGAGTAGTCAGAGGGAGAGCTGAAGGGGCTTGCCGAGGGCCTAGCAACAGGTGCGCCAAGAAGCAGGTAGATCAGGGAGACTGGGGCAGGTCGAGTCATAGGACAGGAGGTGTGGGGTGGGGTGGAAAGGTGTCAAGGCTGGGGTAGATCAGCTCTGCCCTCAAACTGGGCTGCAGAGACGGAAGTGGGCAGACCAGCGGCACCCACACTTGGGGATTCTTCGGAGGATGGGACTGGGCGTCACCCAGAGGCTGAGGTGGGACAAGAAAAACTGTGGAAGAACTCTTTCCTTAGCCCACAGCCTCAGACAGACAGGGAGGAGGGACCAGCCACGGCAGCCCTTTGAGCCTCTGTGTCTTCCTGTAGCGCATGGGTCATGTGAGGTTTCCCAGATAAAAGGCCACGCTCTGTCTCTGAAGACACCATCATAGGTTGGGTACCCCAGGGGGCCATGCTGCTGTCTCTGATTTCTTTCCTCCCTCTAGGGGTCCCCTCCCTGGTCCTGTCGCCTCAGGAGGTGGGTGATTCTTTCTTTCTTTTTTTTTTTTTTTTGCCTTTTTGAGACAGAGTCTCGCTATGCAGTTGAGGCTGGTCCTGAGCTCACTTTTGTAGCCCAGGCTGGTCTCGAACTCGCACCAATCCTCCTGCCTCAGCCTCCCGAGTGCTAGGATTACAGGCGTGCGCCACCACGCCCGGCGGGTGATTCTTTCTTTAGAGGGAGAAATCCTGACCCTGATAGTATCAGCCATGCAGGAAGCAGCTTCTCCCCAGGGACATTGCCCGGGACCTGAACAGGGGTGCGGCTGGAGGCAAAGCCCAGCCTTGGAGTAGCGATGCTGCTGTGTGCACGGGAGCAGGGCTCGATGGAGTCCCCAAAGTGGGTTCTTCATGCTACTTGGTATGAGGTGGGGTTGTCAGAAGAGACTGCATAGAAGATTTTTCTTAATGGCTGGCTCAGCCTGCCCTGGGGGTGGGGCTGGTACAGCATGTGGTGCCGGGGATTGAACCTCGCTCCCTGCAGTTACCTAAGGTTTCCTAAGCAGGCACTTTAGACTGCTGAACCATGTTGCTGGCCCAAAGATATTTTCTTTCTTTCTTTTTTCTTTTTTCTTTTTTGCAGGACTGAGGATCAAACTCATGACCTTGCACTTGCCAGGCAGGCACTTGTGCTGTGGAGCTATCTCCCCAGCCCCTGGAGATATTTTCTTGAACCGTATCTTGCAAGATTTTTTTTTTTTTTATCAGTTTATAGGGAAGAAAGGGAGGGTATGGCAGCAGGTAGAGGAGTCCCTGGCCTGCAGCCTGGCTGCCTCAGTCTTCAGCTCGCTGCAGATGTAGCTGCCTGCTCACGGAAGAGCAGTGGCCGCGGCTCAGACTTGGCTCTAGTTTGTCTGTCTGTGGAAGTCATCCAGGTGGAGATCGAGAAGCCATTTAGATAACTTGTAAGAAATTCCATACAGGACTGAGGTGTGGCTTGCCTGGCGTGCAGGAGGCCCGGGCTCAGCCCCAGTGCAGTGCTCAGGGCAGTTACTGCGGCCACGTCGGCCTTGATTTATTCAATGGTCACAGCTACTTGCTAGCCACTGTGCCTGCCGGCTCTAAGCAGATAAGGGCAGGGCTGGAGGGGACACAAGGCAGAGAGACAAGGCAGGTGTGCCAATCTGCAGGCCCGTGCCTGCCTCGGTCTCCCCGCCTGAGCCAGGAGCACCTGCCTCTGCGGCCGAGGCTGTGGGAGGGTCCTCCTGCTCCAGCCTGGCACAGGCCCTACCCCTTCCTTTGTCCTTCTGTGGTCTCTGGCTGGGGCAGGCAGGGCGGGAGTGGGGTGGGGAGAGACCCTGGTTCTGCCACGTCCTCCTGGAGCTGGGACTGGCTTTGAGGCGTGCCCTGCTCTGCAGAGGGAGAGCGGTGAGGCAGCCAGGTCAGGGGCTCTGCGCGGGCAGGCCGCGGCGCGGGCGCCTTTTATTTCTACTCTGCACATCCGAGTGCGCCCACAGAGACTCGCGGTGTGCAGAGCCGAGCCTCCCCTGCCGCACAGAGGATGTGAGAGCCCCCGGGAGGGTTCGGGCAGACGGAGCAAGGCTGCCAGCCACCTGCCCCACCCCAGCCATGCCACCAAAAATAGAAGGGCCACAGTGTCAGCCCCAGGGACGGGCGGGTGGGCGGGCCGGGAGCCTTTGAAGCCAGGACGAGGCCTGGGAGGGAGGCTGGAAGCGGGGCTGTTAATATGCGCAGGGCGGCGGCCGCGGCAGTTGTCACCGGCCCTTCTGTGTCTTCTGCAGCAGGCTCTCTCCCCGGCCTCGGGGTAGCTCAGGGGACCCTCCTGGTGCACCCTCAGGGCCACTGCTGCATCCCCACCCCCACCCCAGAGGGGCCTGGGTCTGCTGTGCCCAGGATTTGCTTTGAGTCTCAGGAAGGCTGCAGGGGTGCAGGGCACACGGGACAGTGCGTTTGCCTGGAGCGCCCTCCAGGGGGGCTTCCTGAGGGAAGGCAGGGGCTGTGGGCACAAGGACAGCGCGTCTGTGAGCGTGCAGGGAGGTGTGGGACAGCTGGGGTTGCCCCAGCACCGGCTGCTGCACTGGGGAGGGGCTGCTTTGCCAGCTATTCACCCTTTCACCCTGGGGTGGAGGGTCTGGGGCCCTGGTGAGGGATTAGGGAAGGGGAAAGGGAAATTTTTGGAGGGGCTGGGGCAGAACTGGGGCTGTTGATTAATTGGCATGGAAGTATGTAACCCTTGTGACAACCTGAGTGGCTCTGCTGTGACCTGCTGTCCATCAGCCTGTTTATGTGGAGGGAGGGGAGAGGAGGAGGGCAGGCTGTGCAGGCTGTGCAGGTCCCTGTCCTGTCACGGTAGGGGCAGGGCAGGCTCGCAGCCTCCATCCTGGACCCGGGCTGTCACCTTTGCACCCCTGGAGCTGGGGCACAACAAAGGGCATCCTTTCCCCACTCCACGCCACAGGGCACCCCGGGCCCCGGCCCGTCCAGGCAGGAGCTGGCGCAGCTGCTGTCATACCCAGGCCAGGGTCCTCAGCGCTGGCTCTTCCATGACCACCATCGCAGCCCGTTCCCTCCCCAGCACCACCCCTCTCCGGCAGAGCCCCCCTCCCTGACCAAGGCCTCTCCCTATTGATGAGCTTCCCCATGTTTGCTCCTGGCCCGGGGAGGGGAAAGGTAACTGAGGTGAGCTGAGGCTTGTGGCCAGAGCCAGGCGCCTTAAGGGCAGCGGGGAGGGGCGGCCCGGATTCTGTGCACAGAGCCTTTGCACTGCCGGCTTCCCTCTGCAGCAATCTCGGTTTCTATTTTAAAGTTTGGGTTGGTTGCCTGCCTTCCTGCTGGGTGTTTAGAATGAGGAAAATAATTGGTAATATCTGCACAGATGTGCTGGCACTGCAGCTCACCCTGGGCATGTTTACCCAGGGGACCTCCCTCTGCCAGCCTCAGAACCAGCTCCCAGGGGCCCGGGCTGGAGGTGTGGGCTGAGGGACAGCAGCGCTGGGAAGCAGGAGGCCTAAAGCGCCCCAGGCATGCTGGTGGCAGGCTCCCACCCGCAGAGGAAGTCTCAGCCCCTGCCTGGGAGCAGAGGGGAGTTGGGGGAGCCCCCAGGCTGTTGGGGGCTTCTGCTTCTTCCTATAAAGCCAGCACTGCCGCTGAGGGAGGGGATGGGGGTGAAAGGGGCCAGGCAGGACTAGGGCTGAAAACAGTAACTCAAGCTGGTGTGTGTGCCGTGCACACCTACGCATGCGCTCAGCTCCTCAGGAGGCTGAGACAGGAGGGTCATGTCTGAGACCAAGAACAGAGACCAGCTTGGGCAGCCTGGTCAGAGCCTACCTCGAACAAGCAAACACACACACAAACAAATCATGTGGCTTCTCTTGTCTTCCTCGGCCTGGAGCAGCATGCTGGAGAGGTAGGAAGCACCTGGCCTGCGGGGCCACCTGCCCCCCAGCAGGGCCTACAGCAGGGCCCTGCCAGCCAGGCCCATGCCAGTGCCTGGAGCCTGCCTCCACACAGGATGGGGGGGGCTGGGGGGGTTCTCAGCCCGCCCTCCTCCCCTCCCCTTGCCCGAGGGTGAAGGTGTGCGTGCTTACGTGTGTGTGTCCATACCTGCGTGCATGCTAGCGTGCGCACATATATGTGGCATGTGAACATGTGAGTAGGTGCTGGAACGTGGGTTGCCTAGAAGCTGACTGTGAGACAAAGACTCAGTGGCAGGGACAGTCCTGGAGCGTGGTCCCCAGGAATGGGGAAGGCCCTGGAGAGAAGGCAGCGAGCAGGCAGGGCCAGACTGCCAGGCAGAGCACTCCGTGGGCGCTGCCCTTCACGCCCCTGGGAGCCCTGGAGTGCAGGGCACAGCCAGTCTCCCCCGCCTGGGGGCTGACACCGAGGCCCGTACCACTGATTCCCTGCAGCAGTTGCTGAAGCCTGCCTCGCGCCCTCAGCGTGTTCTGCCTGAAGGCGATCCTGCCTGCACCACCGTCACGCCCTGGAAGGCGGGCTGAGGGCGTCAGGGCAACGTCCGCACCCTTCGTGCTGCGCGTGCTCAGCGTGCTGGTGTGGCGCCCACGGCCCTTCTGGACAGGTGGACGCCCTCCAGGCCCACAGCGGCCCTCAGGCAGGGTCCATCAGCCCACCTCGCCCCTGGTCACACCCCACTGCTGCATGGTCCACATCCAAGGACGAATCTTTTAGCCCACCTCAGGTCAACCCTGGAGGGCGCCCTGGCCAGCCCAGACAGTCATTCAAGCCTGTGTCACAAGGCCCGGTGTGGTGGCATGCCCGTAATCCCAGCACTTGGGAGGCTGGGGCAGGAGGGTGGACCATCGCAAGTTTGGGACCAGCCTGGGCTACAAAGTGAGCTCAAGGCCACCTTGAGCTACATAGCGAGACCCTGTCTTAAAAAGACAAAAAGAAAAGAAAAAATGACTACAGAGCAGCTGGACCCCCCCCTTCCCCGGGCTCTGCCTTTCCTCTTAAGATGTGCCCTGTGTGCTCACTTCTGTCCTGAGGCCCCTACCCCATGCAGCTCATGCGTGCATGCACGCATGTGTGTGTGTGTGTGCGTTCATGCATGTGGCGTGAAGAGCGGTATCTTGCGGATGTATGCCTGTGGAGAGTGGGGTGTGCCCAATCTGCCTTCCCAGGGCCTTCCATGACCTGTGACCTGCAGCCAGGTAGCCCTTCTCTGGGCCGCGGCTACTGGGGCCTCCGCCACCCTGGCTCATGG
Organism: Myocastor coypus; assembly: GCA_004027025.1. Taxonomy (NCBI): domain Eukaryota; kingdom Metazoa; phylum Chordata; class Mammalia; order Rodentia; family Myocastoridae; genus Myocastor; species Myocastor coypus. Next base: position 2,531 of record PVJA010028658.1, on the reverse strand, counting down.
CCTCTCCTCCCCCACCCCCAAGGTCTTAGCCTAGGAGGAAGTCGTCGCTCCAGACTCGTGTCCAGCTGTGTCCTGCGTTGGCGCCTCCAGGCAGTGCGAACGCCCTCAGTCCTCCGGCTGATGCCCATAGCAAGCCTGTCGTCTCACGAGTAAAACTCAGTACTGGGAACAGGCTCAGGAATGGAAGCCAGCTCACGGTGGGCGGGCGAGGACGGCGAGACGCAGAGGTCACCAGGTGTTACAGAAAAGTTTATTACCAGGATAAATAAATACAAGGGGCATTAAAAGTGCCAGTGAGATGGGGGAGGGGGCAATGCTGGAGCCAGGGAGGCCATGGACAGGGCACGGTCAGCAGAAGAGCCACAGTGCCCTCTGCAGGGGATGTGGATGACCTGGTCCCCAGTCCTGCATGGTAGGACCTGCAGCTGGCCCGAGGCTGCCTGCCTGATGTCCCTAAAGTGCTGGGGGTTGCCTTAAGGCCGTGGAGCTGAGCAGATCTGAGTGGAGGGGCTCCAGGGCCAGCCAGGTGGTCTGGAGCACAGGCCTGACCTTCCTCCTCCAGCCGGTGGAGCCCTCAGAAAGGGCTGTGGCTTTGCTCCACGCTGGATGCCCCTGGCAGAATCCAGGCAGCCTGGAGTCCCCCAGGGGGCCCTGCTCACTGCTCTACCCGCCCTGCAGTACCCAGATGCATGGAAACAAAGCCCTGAGTGCATTCCACTCGTTCTCTAGGCTCTGATCAGAGGCCTAGTCCCTCCCCTTATACTCACTCCTCTTGGAGACTTCTGTCCTACAGGCCTGCCCCTGTTTCCAGGGTCCTGCCACTGCTCAGTGGCTGGGGGTGCTGCTGGCAGCCTCAGTCTCTTGGAGGAGTCACCCGTTTAGGGCTCTCAGGCAGAGCCCAGAAAGGATAAGGACGTGGGGTGGGAGGCCCCCAGTCCAGCAGTGTTTTGGGGTCCTCTGGCCTCACCTCTGCCCTTCATTCCTACTAGGGGAGCCCTAGGAGCCTGCCCTACTCGGTGCAGCTTGCACGCTGAGACTCCTCCGTCCAGGCTCTGCGGCATTTCACCTGCCCACAGGGAGTGAGGAGCAGGGGTCTCCACCTATTGCCTTCCTGACTGGCTCAATTTGGGCACCATGGGGTCCAAGAGTAGAACTGAGTTTTAGGGTTCCCCGGGGATGAATCCCCTCTCTCTGGCACCCTTCTTCTTCTCTGGAATCTCTGCTCTTTCTCGTGGGAGAGGGGGGTAGTGGGCTGCCGGCAGGGTGGGCAGGAGACCCTGTAAGGAGGAGGCAGAGCAGGCTGGGCCCAGGATGGTGGCCTGGTGGGAAGCCCGTCTCTCCTGCTTTCCCTCTGCAGCCTGGGCTGGGGGGGGTACCCCCATCTGCTTTGGTGAGGAAGGAAGTGTGCGTTCTGCAGGCCGCAGGCTGGGAGTCTCCACCCCAGCAAGCCACTGTCACAGCCCTGCAAGCCGGAGCCCCACCACTTTCTCAAGTGGGCCAGGGGAATCAAGATGCTGGCCTTACCAGTAGCCACTAGCCATGGCCATTCTGGGACATGTAAGCTGCTAGAGCCACTACCACGGCCACATAGAGTCCGGCCCCCACGGCGATGGAGAGCGTGGCCAGGAAGAGGGCCCGGCGGGAGGTGGCGCTGGCCAGCCGGAAGTCCCCTTTGGAGATGGCCTTGCTGGTCTAGAGAAAGAGTCATGCTGTTAACAAGGGAGCTCTGTACCATTCAAGACAGCCCAGCCCCCCAGGCCTGGCCCCACCTGGATATTGGGGAGCCAAACCCTCCAGCAGAGGAGGTGACCCTAGCTGCTTACCCCCTGGGAGAAGTAGAAGGCAGCGATGCCCAGTGGCCAGAAGCAGCAGAGCATGGAGAAGAGGGTGAGGCCCAGGTGGTCCCTGGGGGGCAGCGTGAGGAAGTGGTCTTCACTTTCGCTCTCCGTAGAGGTTGTATCACTCTGGAAAACAGCGTGAGGGGTCAGGCGCAGGTCACCTTGGCCCTGTCACACTGGCAGGATTTTTTTTTTAAATGGTAAAACTGGGTCGGTGAGATAGCTCAGTGGACTAACGTGCCTACTTAGGCAAGCTTAGGCAAGCTCAGGCCCTGCAGTTCAACCCCTGGCGCCACATGCCATGCCAGCCCTGTCCCCAGGGCAGACTGAGCTGGCCAGAGTCCAGGTGTAGTGGCGCAGGCCTGTAATCCCAGTGCTGAGGAGGCTGAGGCAGGAGGATCAGTGTGAGTTCGAGACCAGCCTGGGATACAAAAGTGAGCTCAAGGCCAGCATAATGAGACCCTCACAAAGACCCCCCCCAATCACCTTGCAGAAAATACTAAATTTCATGGAACAATACTGAAATATGAAATCATAAAACTATGTCCAGGCTGAGGAGATAGCTCAGTAGAGTATGCACTTGCTTGGCAAGCACAGGGCCTGAGTTCAATCCTTGGTTCCGCAAACTGTGTCCAGCAAGTTCTCTCTCTCTCTCTCTCTCTCTCTATTCATATATATATATATATATATATG
>PVJA010028657.1:0-27373 GCA_004027025.1 Myocastor coypus | reverse complement strand
GTGATCAAGCTGTGTGAAGAGTGCGTGGTACACACCGATGGCCCTTGAGTCCTCACAACAGCCCTCTTACTCCTAACTCACATCACAGAGACTGAGGCACAGAGAGCCTAAGCACAGTGTGCAAAGGTAAATAAAAAATCCAGAAGAGCCAGAGCCAAAGCCAGGCATCCCAGCTCCGGAGGCTAACGTCTTAATCAGGAGATGAGGCTTTTTTTTTTTTTTTTTTTAAACTGCAGTGCTAGGGATGGAACCTAAGGCTTCACATGCTCTAGGAAAGCAGCCCCCAGTTTGTTTATGAACATAATTCTAGGGCCCAGTGGGAAGGGCTAGAAACGGTTGGTCTCTGGTCTGTGCCAGATAACTTACACACGACTGCTCTAAGTAGTTCTTCCCCAGCCGCACTGGTTTTATATTAGCCTCACATTATGGATTAGGAAAACGAGGTCCAGGCAGGTTAAGTCACTTGCCAAGGACCCACGCTAGAAAGGGGGGACCTGGGCTTCAAACCCAGCCTTGCACAGGAGTGGATGCTGGACTCAATGCCACACTGCCCTGCTTGCCAGGAATGGGCTTCCCTCCTGCTGATGCGCTCAAGAGTGAGGAGGGCCTGAGGTCCCTCAAGGAGGGAGAGGGGTGAAGGTCGCAGAGCTCTGACACTGCCCTGGCCAGGGGCCTCCCCCGTGTCAGGTTTGGCTCACAGCAGTGGCAGACCGTATGGCATCTCCGCGAGGTTCCACTCCGATGAGACTCAGCTTGGAAGCAGGCATAGCCTCTCGTTTCTGGTTATACACAAACTCTGGCCAGCAAAGCCCAGCCGTGCCAGCCTGGGTACCAGTGGGTATGGATGAAAGGGTCCTCGGCCAAGGGAGAGGACGAACAGCAGTGTCTCCTCAGTGGCCAGCTCAGCCAATGGGCACGGGCCAGCCTGGCGTGCTGACAGCTGCCCAGGCTCACCCTGCTCTGGCAGAGCAGCACCGGCAGTCCGGGCATTGGCAGAGGGGCACAGCTGCTCTGCCCCAGCAGGGCAGGCCCTTCCTCTGCCCAGCTGGTTGGCGCTGTCCCACTTCCTTCTCACACAGGGGACCTATCAGGAGCACCAAGGGTGGGCAGAGCCTGCGCGCTGCTGGTGGCCACCCGAGTTGTTCTGCTGGGGGCCCGGATCCTGTCAGCGCTCTTCTCTGCGCTGCTTTTCCAATCAAGCACACACACGCCGAGTGCTGCCAGTGTCTGCTCTGCTCTGCTGGAAGCATCCGGGAAAGAGGGGCCTGCGGGTTTGGTTTTCCTTCCAAACAGATGCCATTAGCAAAGGTAACTAACTGGGAGTCTCCAGGACAAATGCTGGGAAACCAGGGGGAAACTCACACCACTAGGCGCCATGCCACCAGCGCTCAGGAGTCTGACACATGCGTGCCCAGCACGCAGGTCCTGCTTGCTGCAGAGGGGCCAGACGTTTTTTCAACCCAGGAGTCGATAGTGCAGTCTTAAGATACTCCTTCCCCTATTGCAGCAGCTGAAAAAGCTACCATTGGGGCCCACTTCCTTAAGTCAGACAGCTAGTAAGATGGAAACTCACATCCCTAGGTAAGGATTGGACCACATTGAAATACTGTTCTCTTAAATCGAAGCTGTCTGCCTGTCCTATCACCTTGACCTTGCTGAAGATATTGGTTGAAATGAGTAGCTATAAATTCTTCTAGTTCTTTTTTTTTTTTTTTTGTCTTTTTTGAGACAGGGTCTCGCTATGCAGTTCAGGCTGGCCTGGAGCTCACTTTTGTAGCCCAGGTTGGTCTCGAACTCACACCGATCCTCCTGTCTCAGCCTCCCGAGTGCTGGGATTACAGGCTTGCGCCACCACGCTCGGCTTAAATTCTTCTAGTTCTTAAAGAACTAGTAGGTGCTGGAAACAAAGGCCAGGCAGTAAAAGCTCTTTTCTTACTCAATTGAGAATTCTGATCCTAGACTCCAAAATATCAGAATAAATAAGTGCACTGAACCACAAAACCCAATAAAAGGTCAAATGTGGGGAAAGTGGTTATCCACCCTTGCTCCTGGCTCTGCTTCTCTTTCGGTCTCTCCAGGCACTGGTTCTGTTTTCAGTTACTCTGTCTCCTAAATGTAAAAATTATCAAGATTCTGCCCTGGGCTTTTCTGTAGTCCACCACTGACTCTGATATTCCAAATATCTCTTTGTTTTAAACTTCTTTCTGAAGTTCAACTTCACACGGCAAACTGCTGCTGGGTGTCTCCATCTGGAGGGTTGGAGCTCCCTATCACACACATTACTGCTTTCTGCTTTCACTCTGGCTAAAATCTCCTCACTGTTTACCTTAGCCGAACTCCTCCTCTAACCTAGCCTAGCCTAACCTAACCTAGCCTAGCCTAGCCTAGCCTAGCCTAACCTAACCTAACCTAACCTAACCTAACCTAACCTAACCTAACCTACCTAACCACTCCCTCCCTCCCCTCCTATGCAGATCACTGACATTGTCCAAGGCTCTACATTTCCCTTCACTCAACATCGAAACCACCTCCGTTGACTTCTTTTTGGCAACCTCTTCATACCTACCCAGTTGGAACCTAAGCTCTGGTAAATCTTCCTTTGGAAAAAAAAAATGTCTTATGACTGATGCCTTGCTTCCTTTCCACATGCAGCTTAGTTCCAAGCTGCTGGGCTGGCCGTCCTCCAGTTTCTTCACTTTCTGTTTCATCCCAAACACTACTTCCAATCTCAAATCAATTTTATGACTAAGTCAGTCCCCTGTTCAAACTCCCTCAAAGGCTCGTCAGAGCCTTAAGGAAAAAGCCCAAGCTCCTTCCTGCAGGCTCCAGGCCCTTCACAGCCTGGCACTCACCAGTCAGAATCCTATGTTTCAGCCAGACTAGACTTCTCCGTGGCCACCAAGTCAGCCTAGAACTTGCTGGCCAGGCCCCTCTGAGTACCTGGCTTCCTTGTCCAGAGCCTCTGGGTGGCCCAGGGTCACCAGTTGGAATTCTGGGCACTGTGAAGGCTCCCTTCAGCTCCTGTCCTTTGTGAGGTTATTCTGAGTAATGAACCCGATGAGATGTCTGCTCTCATCACTTACAGAAAGTGACACTCCGAGCCGCCCTTGGGCCCTCAGGAGAACCAGCTGTGGATGCAGCATAAGTGGCAGCTCAGGGCTGCCCGTGCTGACCTCTAGCTCCCCCTCCCACCTTGTTAGCCTCTTTCCATTGCTACCACCCCTACCGTGCAAGGGAAATGCCAGGAGCCTCAGTAAGCAGTGCAAGGCCGCTGCCTCCCCACATCGCTCCCTTCACTTCTTTTCCCTGCCCGTTTCAGTCAAACCCAGAACCTGCTCGGCTTCACGCTCCCAGTGCTCCCCAAACAGAACAGAGTAGGTTTAAATACTGATTGCACAGATGCCACTGGAACCAAAGTGGGCCTCTTCCAAATGAGCTGCGACCATTAACGTCACTGCCCTTAAACTGCCGTACTTGTGATTAACCGTGACAGGTAGTTCCAAAACCACAATAATGTTACTTCGCATCAATAGTTGCTAACAGTCATGTTTGGAGGTAAGAAATGTTCATATGAAAGACAGAGAGTGAGCTGGAAAGAGTGGTGTGGAAGAGGCCAGAGCCAAGCGCAAAGCATTCTGGGCACAAAACCCACAAGACCTGAAGGATTTTAGTATGGTGCGGAGACTTCAGAAAGCAATCTGCAGCAGATGGACATGAGATCTATGAATGGCTCAGGTATCTCTTGGCTCTTTTTTTTTTTTTTTTTCCTGTGGTACCAGGGATTGAACTGAGAACCCTGCACTTGTCAGGCAAGCACTTATTCCACTGAGCTATCTCCCTGGCCCCCAGATACCTCTTTCTAGGCTAATATAATATTCTCTGAGGACGCTGTGGCCCCTGGGTAATAACAGTGCTCCCAGGGCTTGATGTCTCCTTAAGAGCTGCCTTTGGGAGAATTAGGCTCAACTCTGGCACTTTGAAGACTGGGGCTTCCTGCCATCGAAGTGGACGGAATCATTAGGTCTCGTTCAAATCCCCATGGTCTTGGGGAAAAGAAGGTCTCTCACTCCCGTCAGGCTCCCCCAGAAGCCCCAGATCCACTTTGTATGACTTGTGTCTGTCGCATCACTGATGGAATTGGACTGCAAAGGGCTGTTCAGAGTCCCCCTCCGCCCCCCGAAACTGGTCTTAGAAGGGCTTTTAACAGCTCAGTCAAAACGCTTTCTGTCTGGTGAGATTGGCGTCCTTCCTTCTCCTCAAGCTTTATCATAACATGGGGTTGTGGGCCTGCACGACAGCCCCATGCTCCCGAGGAACGAGCCCGCTTCCATTGAGTGACTGTGGTAGTTTACTGCAGCCTGCGAGGATTCTGGAGCTTACGGCCAGCTATATTTTTAAGATCCTTGCAGCCACTGCAAATTGAGTGAGCAGCATTCCAAATTAATTCTTTGGGTGACCTGGGCTTGAACTAACCCCACTTCTACAGTGTAAAAGGAGGCGACTACGGCTGCCAGCTGTCGTCCCTAGATCTCCACTGAGTGCCACAGAACAACCGTGGCAGGAAGCGGGGCGTGGAGGCTAGGCTAGAGTCTGGCCGGAGGCCCACTCACCTCTCCACCATGTGTGTCTGGTCCAGCGAAAGCCCGTCGATGGCCGTGCACTCTGGACACTTGAATTTCTTCCGTGGGGTCACCTGCCAGAGGAGCAGACAGGCCTGGTGGTCAGTGCCAAGGACTGTAGAATCATGCCCAAGCCACCACACCACACTTCTGTACTGTGGGCTGAGATGCTGTGTGCATATGCACGCACACACACGCATGCACGCACGCACGCACACACACATGCATGCACACACACCTCGCTACTTTTCCATTTGATTTGGGCTGGCTCAGCCAACAGGGGAACTCACAAGGGCCCAATAAAAGAGGCTTGGAGGCCTTTGCCTTCTGTAACTGAAAAGAAGTGGTGATGACAAGCTCCTTAATTCCTGTTTAATGACTGTTTTCTCACTGCCAAGGTCCTTGTATAAACACCATTTGTTCTTGCAGCCATAAGGGCGATGAAATACAGCTTCCCATAACTTTCACCGTAACCTTAGTTCCAACAGGCATGCTTTCTCCTCTTTTCTGCTAACGGCAGATGCCATGAGCAGCGCCATGCTCTCGAGGATGCCAGCTTACATGGCAATTCTCTCCAGTTAAGGAGAAGAATGTGCTCATCCCTCACCCTGTGACCCTCTTCTCCAACTCCCCTCTACCTTCTTACCTTTTACACTTACAGCACCCTCAGGGAAGGCTGCTATCCTAACACAGTGAAGATGATAAGGATGGGAAGAGAAAGTCTCAATAGCCAAAGCAAGACTAAGCTGTACAGAGACCCTATCCAGAGGAAGCGACCATGCCTAACAACTCCCTGAAAGTGAACCTGGCAGCGGGGGCTGCCTGAAGAGCAACTCTCACAATTTGTGCTCTTTAATGTTCCTTCCAGTTAGCTGTGGCTCATGTAGAGGACTGAGGGACAGGAAGGGGGCTGGCTCAAGTGTTTTTTCCTCTTTTCACATCACTTTGTTTGCTGATGAGGAACCAGAAAAGATTGATCATACTTCCTGCATAAGCTCCCTGAGGAGTGCTGGGGAGAAGCTGGAATCACCCATTTTCCTATCTGGAATTCTCACAAGGAGGAAAGAGGTCAGGAAAGAGGTCATGGAAAGAAGAATGCTTCCTGTCCATGATTAGGGGCCTTATTTGAGTGAAGTGTGAACTTCAAGAATAAATCGACATGTTTTCAGGTCTAAAGACCACCACCATTACAAAGATCTCTCGGTACTCTCCACTTTTAACACGCCATGGGAAAGGTACCTGCAGAAACTGGCAATTCAGCAGTTTGAAGCACGTTTTAGGACAACTACAGGTACATTCTTATACAGAGATCTGTGTGTCCAGTCCAACACTTCATTTGCAGTGGTAAGAAACAAACTCCACTCTTCAGGACTGGCGGGCAGAGATTTGCCCATGAGAGCCAAGCTACAGAGTGGCAGAGCCTCTTACCTTGATGACAGCTTTCCCTGTGACGTTGGCTACCAGGAAATTCATGGCGATGTCTTCGCAGTTCATATGTGCATCCACCCAGTTCTTGATGTCTCCAGGCATTTTGTAGGTATACAGGTAATTAAAATACTGTTCGGGGGGGGGGGGGACAAAAGAAGAGGCAGGCAAATCCTGTAGGCTGACATCAGGGCAACCAAGTGAGGGTGCAAGGACAGGCTTTGTCTTGCAAAGTTAATTGCAAGGCTGTATCAACCCAAGGCCCAAAGGCAGGACGAGTGTGTTGGTCAAGTGACCCAGTGTCTGTGGCGTGGGCATTCTTCCGTAAGGGTACATGTGCTTGTTCAAGTGGAACAAAAATGAGATATGTGAACCCACAGGAGCCCACCCATGTGAGACAGTGTAGAATTAAGGGTTCAGGATAAATCACTAATGTCTACACAATAATCAAGAGTATGTGCACATACATTGAGAGATGATACTTATTTTTTTAAAATTTTTTAATTTTAATTTTTATTTTTTTTTCTTGTTTCAGAACTTTTGTTTGTTTGTTTATTTATTTTTATGGCCTGCTCAGCCTGCCCTGAGGGCAGGGCTGGCACAGCATGTGGTGCCGGGGATTGAACCATGGTACCTGCAGTCCCCCAAGCCTTCTGAAGCAGGCACTTTGGACCACTGAGCCATCCTGCCGGCCCCAAGAGATGATACTTATTAGGGCTTTTTGTTTTACTAACAATAAAACCTATTTCTGGGTCCTCTGGCCCTGAAAAATATGAGGGTGCCAGTGCTGAGCTAGCAAGAAACAACAGATATAACATAGCTAAATTGTATTAACTGTGCTGAGTTGAACAGATCTTTCTTCTGACATTAGTTCCTCAGGCTACCGGTTTAATTATACCACATGATCCCAGGGAGTGTTGCTCTATTAGCAAAGTGAATATTCTGAAATTAAATGCATACAGGTTAGTCTCTCATCTCTGCCTAAGTCAAAACCATAAAGTGATAGTTTTCAGAAGAGAAGTACAAAGGCTTATAATAAATATGCAAAAGGAACTTTTTTTGGTACTGGGAATTAAAACTCAGGACCTGGCCAGACAAGTGTTTGTGCCACTGAGCTATATCCCTGGCCTAGCACAAAAGGAATTTTAACCTCATGTAAATGTTAATAAGATTCACTTTTATACAAGTAGCTAAGGTTAATTTTTAATACATTTTATGCAAAGGAGGGAATAGTAGGACAGATTTCTTTCTTTCTTTTTTTTTTTTAGATCAGACTCAGTGATTCTCCTATTTTCAGCCTCCCAAGAGCTGGGATTATGGGTGCTGCCACCATGCCCAGTCTCAATCGCAGTCTCAGTGCAGCCTGGGGGCAGGGTGGGCATGGCATGCCAGGGAATGAACCCTGAACCTGGGTCGTTGCACTCTGCCTAAGTAGGCACTTTAGTCTGTTGAGCTATCTGGCCAGCTCTAGGACAGATTTCTATTGTGCTGGTGGAAGTACAAATAGGCACAAATAATATTAAAACTATCACATTAGCTCTTTTAAAAAGCCCAAAATGTAGGTTGCCTTGATATAATTTTGCTTGCAGGAATCTGCTATAATGATCATGGGTAGAAACAGAAAGTGATCGCCGTCACTGAGCATGTGATATTAAGCATTAGCTAAAATAGGAGTTTAAATACCCAATCAGAAAGAAATAGTTATATGGGGCTTATGGAGAATGATTTGTGGTATGATATTCATTATGCTACAAAGTAACTGCTTATGAAGTTCAGTAACATGAGAAAATGCTTGTAACACAGGTGACGAGCAAGTAAGAGTGTTGATAATGGTGCTCGTGTATGCAAGAATAAATACAAGGCAAGCTGAAATCTACATCTGTGGTTACACAGTGGTACCTAGGCTTACAAATGCTTTTGTCTGCAAATAATCTGTTTCCCAAACAGAAGTGTTTGGCATAGTTTTGTTCATGTTCGCACACTCAGCCCTGGGTGACAAACATGGCTATCAGTATCTTGGTCACACAGACAAACACATGGCTGTCTTTTTAAGTTCCCAAACTGGGGCAACGCTGTAGTGGTTACCTCTAAGTGACAGGATTACAAGTGACATGAATTTTCGTACTTCCTACTATAAGCGTGTATTGTACTTATAATAACAAAGTTAATAACTTTATTTAAAAAGGAATATAGTAATCACTAACTTACGAAGGAGTTCCACTCTTGGAGAATGTTTGGAAGTTGGATTTATTCATAATTTGACAAAGGGAGTTTTACACAGTGTTATTTGTGAATCTTTTTTTTTTTTTTTCTTTCCTTTAAAGAGTAGGAAAATTTATTGGAGAAAAAGAATGAGGAATAGACAACAGGAATAGCTCCTGAGAGACAGGAAGGGTGCTGAATGGGTTGCCCACACCTGTAAATGCTATAGAGGAGCACCGTGAAAGTTTGTGACTCAAATGTTCCTAAGTTCAAGACTTACTCTGTCACATGGCAGGGTTGTTTCAAGCCCTGAGCAGAAGGCCTTCCCATACCCAGCAATGACGGGGTCGATGATATGTGTACCCCCTCCTCCACCTCCCGTCCCCCCAGGTCCTGTGGCCCAGGCTGCACCTCCTCCTACCTTGTGGTAAAAAGCTGCTCCCGTGAGCACCATGGACACCTCGTTAGTCCACTCTGACTCATACTTCCACTTATTCATCTCATGGTCCCAGAGATGCAGGCGACCCGGGTAGCCCACCAGCCGATCAGGAAATTCCCGCCAGACCTGGGGACCAAAGCACAGTGACAGTCATCCCCAGGGACACTGTGGTTACCAGCAGGCTTCTGAGGCCATCTGACATCTCTTCTGCCAGTCTGTGAAGACAGATACTGAGTCTGATCCCCTTTACAATTTGTTGTGTGTGCTTGGAAATTTCAAGTTCTGTGGTGGCACAGCTTATTGTGTTGGTCAAATGGTTAATGAAGCACGTTTCATTCTTTTAGGTTTGTGTGTGTGTGTGTGTGTGTGTATGTGTGTGTGTGGGCAGAGTCTCACTACTGTAGCTTGGACTCACAGTTGATCTTCCTGTTTTCAGTCTCCTAGCAGTCTCTCTAGTGCTGGAATTACAGGTGTGCGCCACCATGGCTGGACTCCATTGCTGGTTTAGCACACCTGGCATGCCAGCCTGGCATGGGGTGCTAGGGATCAAACCCTGGCCCCTGTGCTTGCCTAAGCAAGTGCTTAGTCTGCTGAGCTATCTCGCCAGCCCTGCAGGTTTCATTCTTTTTTTAAAAAAGAATTATTTATTTATTTATTTTTCTTGTTTCAGAACTTTTGTTTGTTTGTTTATTTATTTATTTATTTATGGCCAGCTCAGCCTGCCCTGTGGGCAGGGCTGGCACAGCATGTGGTGCTGGGGATTGAACTGCAGTCCATGAAGCCGCCCAAGCTTTCCTTAGCAGGCGCTTTAGACCACTGAGCCATCCTGCTGGACCCCCCCGCAGGTTTCATTCTTAATGAAGATGAAAATGAAGAATAAATGTAACCCTGTCACTCAGGTGCTCTTATTTGTATTAAACTGCTCCTTGTGAAAATTTACAAGAAGTATTTGTTTCTTTAAAAAACAAAAAAGCATCCATTTTTCTTGAGCACATACTCCTTCCTACAATCCAGTTAAAGCCTACAAGCATAGTAGACGATTTTTCTGCTACAGTGACATGCTGAGCAAAGTGCTTGGCTTCTGTGTCTCGACCAGTTTTTAACCAAATGCAGTTAGTCGGCAGGTGATGAAGCCCTTTTAGACTTTCCCCTTGGATTTCTGCATAATGGAGCTTAATCTTCAGAGGAGCAGAAGCCCAGTCGCACCTGCACACTGACACTCGCTGGCAGACTGTGCGCCCCTTCTGTCGTAGCCACAGGTCGACTGATACCCTGAGTCTCCTGAGGGGCCTGCTGTAGGCCCAGCTTGCTTCCTCAAGCCCCTCTTGCTAAGGCATCACATCTAGTTTCAGTCACTTTAAAAGCCACCTGTAATCAGACGACTTCTGGCGTATGCCTAGCCTTGAATGTTCCCAAGATAGTCAACCCCTTAATATGTCTACCTGGACAAAGAACAAGCATCTTTGGCCTATTGTGGCCAAAACAGGATTCTTGATCACCTGTCCCTGAGCAGCCCCTCACCCACAAGCTTCCCTGCCAGGGAATGTGCAGCTGACTGCCGGGGCCTCTGCCGTCCCCTCCTGTTCTCACTCCACCTGCCAGCGTGGCCACTGGCTCTGCTTATGGCTACCCTTCACCTTGTCTGCCGCTACCTGACCCAGCCTGAGGACAGCCTTCAACAGTGTCCTTGCTGCTGCTCCTGTCCTTCTAACCTCAGCACAAGCCTCTCTACAAGGGCTGTTCCTGAAGAGCACTCGAGTACCGAGTGTTCTAGCGCACAGGTGAGGCCAAGTGACGGGCTCTGCGGCGGCCTCTCCTTCTTTCTACCTGCAGTTATTTTCACTCATTAGTACCAGTCACCAGAGTTACAGCCCAGGGAACTGCTGCTGAGTTCTGGAGGCCGCATCACCACCAGGCCCCAGGGCATGGCCAGTGTGCTGGCAGCCGCCTCCTCTTTATTTTTCCAGGGTGCTGTAATAAATAACCACAAAGAGAGGATGTAGAACAGCAGAAACTTGTCTCAAAGGCTGGAGCCCAAGGCCAGCCATCACCAGGTCCATGCTGCCACTGCCACCTGCGGGGAAAGATCCTCCCGTGCTCCTGGGTCTGGCCATCCCTGTCTACCATGGCGTTCTCTGGGTTGAGGGACACTGCTCCAAGCCCACAGCTTCATGCACTCACCTCCCTCAGCACGAGCCCACCGTGTGTCCCAGTACAGCTGCCTGTAAGGACACCAGTCACATCAGGTTTGGGTTCATGCTGATGGCCACTGAAAAGTCCCAAGTGTGAAATGTTATATTCTGAGGGTCTGAAGATCGGGACTTCAACATACCCTTTTGGAGGGATACAACTCAATCGCTAACACCTTCCTTGAAATCTTGAAGAAATGTTCCACCCTCAAAAACAACAAAAATGGCTTCCCTCACACTCAGGGCATTCTGAAGACTTCTTGGCAGGCCCAGTATTGTCTTCCCTGGTGCTTTTCCCACACTCCAGTGACCTCACTGCTCTGGGAGCACATCGAGGCCCCAGGCCCTTTGCAGATGCTCCGTCAGCTCCATGATAAGCTGGTACCCTCTCATTGGCTGGGTCTCTGCTTGCATGTCATATGTTCTGAGAGACCTGGGACCCTCCCACCTAAGGCAAATGTAGCCCTAATCCCTGTGGGGACTTGTTGGTCCCCAGGAGATTCAGAAAATAAAGACGAGAGAGAACAGCTGAGGTCAGTTGGAGGCCTGTTTGCCTGACTGGCAAAGGACCTGAACAACAGCAGAGGTGTCTGTTTATACCTTTGCAAAGTTAGCATCACGAGACAGAAGGCTGCTTAGCAACTAATTCCTGAACCTGTCCAGGCAGGACACTTTCCTCAACACTGATGTGACTGCTCTAGGTCCTGTGGCCCTGCCTGGCCCTCACACACACACAGCCGATTTCCAGCTTCAGCCATGACCCCCACCCCCACTTCTCGTCATGTCCCTGCTACCCCCTGCTCTGCTTCACCGAAACGTCACTCTCTGTGCTTCCCTCCGGGTGGGGACAAACTTCATCCCATTCACAGTGGCAGCCCAGGCACAAAGAACTGCACCTCACACACAGCTGCCCAACAAGCATGGGCGCAGAGCCAGAGAGCACAGTGCCTGCCCATGGGGGTGGATCGGCACTGACCATTCATGAGGGTGCCAGACAGCTCGGGGGCGATGGGGGCCAATGTGCAGTCCCGGCAGCATGTGGCTCCCAGGCCCTCTGGCAGCGTGGGACATCTGCAGAGCTACTGTACTCACTGTGTCTGCCCAGGCCTCCTTGTGACACGGCATGGTATTAGGGGACGCCAGACCTGGGCTCTGCGCATGGTGGTCTAGGGTCTTGAGGAGAGCCTCCATCCTCGGGAGTGTCTCACCTGCCACAGCTGTCGGTGTTGTGGACACCAGGGTGCACCCAGCAGAGCCAATCTGCCACAGGCATCGCCCAAGTAGCTGCAGACACGGGACGCCATGTCAGCTGTTTCCTGCGCCGAGCGGGCTGCTGCTGAGTTCCCCCTGCTCTGGGGCTTATATTTCAACAGATTAGAATAATATGATACTATCCCTGTTTTAGAGAGCCCAGAGCAGTACCTGGGCCAGCGAGCTGGATCCCCGCTTGGCACCATGTGCTGGGGATGCCAAGCACAAAGGCGCCACACCCCTGGCCCACTGTGGGGGTCTTACAGGGCCTTCTGGAGGTCTGGGCCTGCAGGTAACACTCCCGGAACACAGGTAGAGCAGCGGGGACGGGGAGGTGGCACCCAGTTCTGCTAAAGATTGAGATGCCTTTCTCCCTCCCTTCTTTACGAGCCCTTTGTGCCACAATCTATGGCCATCATTATTATATCATTATCACTGGATCTGGTGTAAGGTCAAATGCTTTTAACATTTTAGTAAGGAGCTCTGTTGGCAGAAGCCACCCGGCAGACTTCTCTCCTGGGGGACTGACTGTGGTGACACTGGGTCACGCAATGCTGCAGTGTGCTGCACTCCAGGCATCAGAGGGGCCCCAGATCTCGGATTCCTCGGACCCTTCTGCGAGCACCATTCTCCTGTGGGGCCTCTCTGACCCTGACTTATTCCAGGCAGCTGGATACAATCAAGATACTCTCCTCGCCACTTCATCTATAACTCCGCAGCCGGCTGCAGGATCAAGATGGAGTGAAGGGGAACGGGATGGCCCTCTCTAATCCGGCTCCAGTGTAGAACCAAGTCGATTATGTGTACAGTAAAGCATTTCCCAGCCAGAGAGCCCCTCTCGTGGCTTCCCGCCCCCTATTCCAAGATGCAGCCTCTTTCTTCCTGCCCCAGGGAGCTGCCCTGGGGTCAGCTCTTGTGGTCCTGCCAGATGCCTGAGCGAGTTGTAGTGTAGGCATCTGAAACTCCACCCTGCATCCGCACAGCGCCCGGATCCGTGCTCCCAAGGCCCGTCCACAGCACTCGCTGGCAGAGCCCTCCGGGCCCCGTGCCTGCATCTATTTTTAATCACACACATCATTTTGGACAGAGGCCTGTCTCTCAGGAGGGACTCTTTGCTTTGTTCAGGGCCCTGGGACAACGTTGGCCTTTGGTTCACACCTCGGCACTGTTCACATGTGGACCGTCACACCAGGACACCACTCTCCAGTTTGTTTCCATTTCTAATTCCTGCACTGGTGGCCCTGAATGCTTCTTCTTCTTTTTTTTTTTTTTAGAATTTTATTTACTTTATTTTTTTTTCTTGTTTCAGGACTTTTGTTTGTTTGTTTATTTATTTTTATGGCCAGCTCAGCCTGCCCTGAGGGCAGGGCTGGCTCAGCATGTGGTGCCGGGGATCAAACAGCAGTTCCTGAAGCCACCTAAGCTTTCTTAAGCAGGCGCTTTAGACCACTGAGCCATCCTGCCGGGTCCCTTGAATGCTTCTTATCTGACCACAGGCACAGCCTCCTCTCTGGACTCCCAGGCTGCCTATCTGGCTGCTTTTGGAAGTTTTTTTTTTTTTTTTTTTTTTTTTTTTTTTTTTTTTTTTTTTTTTTAAATTGAAAACAAGACAAGCCTGGCCTGTGGGACATATGTGAAATCCAAGCACTCAGGAAGCTGAGGCACGGGGTTTTTCAAGAGTTCAAGTCCAGCCTGGGCTACATACAGAATTTAAGGCTGGCCTGAAACATAGAACAAGACCCTATCTTAAAAACTAAACAAAACAAACAAAACTCCCAAAGTGTCTGAATTTTGTGCCTTCCCATTAGGGCAGGATCAAACTAGGAATCTCCATTTTAGTTTGAAAGCCCTCCAGGCAAACAAGACCCTCATCCAGAAAGTGCCCTGGGGGCTACGGGCCATAGATACCCAGGATGAGATCTGTGGCTGGTGTATTTGAAGTGGTTGCTTTCATTCTACTGTCTGCAGAACAAGGGCTTGCATTGCACAAAGTCTAATGTCCTTCTAGGGGCTAAATTCTTGTATCTTCCTCCTCACTGAGCTGTTCTTGAGGAACTAACCCGCCAGCCGCGCAAGTCTGGCCTGCTCCTCTCACTCTGCTAAATGCCGCGCACACATGGGTCCCTGAAGTGCGCCTGAAAAGAGGCGGCTGTGAGGCTGCTGTGGATCAGGGCTGTGCTAACCACAGGCGGCTGCAGGAAGCAGGCTGGGAGCCAGGGAGGTGCGACGCAGGTGGTGCCCATCTGGCCAGGAGGGCCTGAAGCCACGGGTGAGCACCAGGGGGACAGCCACACTCTAAAGGGCTGCTGCAGTCGCCAGCCACTCACAGCTACAGTTCTGCGGGGCCTGGTGGGAGGGCAGTGCAGGGGTCAGGACTTGTGGGCCAAGAGAGGGGCCACAACCTGCCAAGGGAAGGAGGTGGGAAGTAGGGATAGATCCAGGGCGCACTCGCCTGGACCCTGGCTTCATTTCTTTCCTCGCAGCTCCTCCACGGTTTTATCTCTTTCCTGTCAACCAAGTGGCACAGAACTCCCGTGCACCAGCTTAAGCCCTGTGCCATGCCTGGGTCCGTGCGGCCTAGGTGCAAGAAGCCCAGTGTGCCAGCATCTGTGAATAAGCAGCTCCTCCCCTTTCCGGCTCCATCTGGATGCATGGTGCCCAGATGCAACAGGTAGCCTCTGGCTTCCAGCGACCCATTACACGTCCCTCCCATCCCTCAGGAACCCAGCACACCTTCTACAGGTGGAATATCCAGAGATCAAGTGGAGCAGAGGGACTGGCTGTCTTTGTTATCAGTCCCTGTTTGTATTACCCTGTAGGGGCAGTTTTCTTCCATTCATTCGTTCATTCATTCATTCATTCATTCATTCATTTATGTTTCAGAACTTTTGTTTGTTTGCTTATTTATTTATTTTTATGGCAGGCTGGCCCCGAAGCATGTGGTGCTGGGGATCCAACCGTGGTTCCTGCAGCCGCCTAAGCCTTCCTAAGCAAGCACTTTAGACCACTGAGCCATCCTGCTGGGCCCCTCTTCCTTTTTTTTTTTAAATCAAGGAAGTACTTTGCAAAAAAACTTGGGACACAATTAAGTGACAAATGCCCTGTGTTACATTGAAGCCTGATCTGTTCAGCCACTACAGTTTGCCTGAAAGCCCTCCTTTGCAAATCAAGGCAAGGCTTGTTGTAGCTAAAATAAGTCAAGCAGGAGAAGCAGGAACGTGTGAGGCTTGTGGAGTCCTGGTGGCAGTGTCCTGAGCCCCAGCCTGTCTGAAGGAAGGCCTTGGTGCCGGTGCAAGACGCTTACTCTTTTCCCTTCCCTCAGCCAAGGGGCAGAGTGGACACGGCCACAGCTGACAGGATGTGCACCATGCTGTGTCCCCCAGTGAACTCCCCAGCTGGGGACAGTACTGAGGAGCTGGCTCGGAGTCACCTGCCTCATCCCTAGGTCTGTACCTGGCTGGATGAGGAGCCACCATTGCCCTCTGCTGGGGCCCCATCCCAGTTACGCCTCCGAGATCACCTAGGAGGCTGACATTGTTGGGTCCGCTTCTCTCCCTGCACTGATGGGGAAGCAGCTCTCCCGGGAGCACTGCTGGGCTGGGCCTACATGGTCCTAGCGCCCAGGCCGGTCCTCAGTTCATGAAGCCCTGTGATTCTTGTTCTGCTGACTCCAGTAAGCTCCTTGCCTCCCAGAAGCTGGACTGAACCAAGAAGCTACGGTCACCTGCAGCCCAGTGGTGGGCAGGGTGACATCCTAGTACTCCCTTAGAGAGCAGGCTGGGAGCAGCAGAGCCGGGAGAGGAGGGCACATGGCCCAACCCTTCGCTCCCACCACACTCACGTTCTAAGAGCTGGAGGCTCTCCATGAATGTGGCTCTCATTTAGCAAAAGAGAAGGGACGCACACATCATAAAGAGAGGGGCTCCTGAAGGCTGCGTGTTGCAAGCAAGCGCAGTTTCACATCTGAGGCCGAGGGGAACCTCATAACTGAGGCTGGGGGCAGAGACAGAAACGTGGGGGAGGTCTGGCTGGAGGAAAGCGAAGTGCATCTTCTCTTGTCACAAAAATCTCTAGGGAGACAGTAAAGAGGGAGCGAGGTACCAGAGATGGAGCGGAAGAGGGGCCAAGGTCGGGCAGCGGTTTTGCTTGCTCTGTGCCCCTGAAGGCCCCTTGTAAATGACATCGTTCTTCTCTCCTTAACTCTGGCTTTCGGTGGGTGGCATCCTCATTCTCAGGAACTCCGGTCTTGGGAGAATGTTGAGAGCAGGGAGAGGAACGGCACGGCACACGGACGGCTCTACGTCCTCACAGAGGAGAAGCAGAGTCTCGACCTGGCTATGAGAAGGATGACCATGCACTGCGCAAGCCTCATTGATCTGGGTGAGGCTCCAGGCCAGCGCTGGGAGCCCCAGAGTAGCAGCTCCGTCCAGCAGGGAGAGGATGCAAACTCCTAGTGGTGGCACCTGCTGCCACCTGTCACTGGGGCCACGCAGGCCACTGCCAACTGGCCACACCCCTCCATTGCCTCCTCCTTGTGCAGGAACAGTTTAAGACACTGACCACAAACTCTGTGGCTCAACTGACTCCAAGGCATAAACGTGGCTCTGGAATAGTTCCCTGGTGACTTTAAGTTTGACCTGGTGCTCTCAGGTGGGTGTTGAACCCCATGACTTCTGGCTGGACAATCAAGAGGTAGAGGGATTTTTTTTTTTCAAGTGAGTTATTTATTTATTTATATTCCATCCATTACTGATACTTTGAGATGGTTTACCTAATAAAGGAAAAAGTAGGATAAATCCCAAGCTACCACAAGTAATGGTGTTTTCCACAGTATTAAAAAGAGATTCAGCTTGTGATTCCAGCTGCTCGGGAGGATCTACAGTTCCAGGCTAGAGTGGCAAATTGGTGAGACCCTGCCTCAAAATGAAAAATAGAAATGGCTGGCAATGCAGCTCAGCACTTTGGGGTTCAATCTCTGGTACCACACACACACACACACACTCACATACATACTAGAGAGAGAGAAAAAAAAACAAAGGTTACAAATATTTAATATATTCCAATCCTCTTCAGAAAATTTTTTTTTTTTTTTTTAAATTATGGCCAGCTCAGTCTGCCCTGGGGGTGCGGCTGGTATAGCATGTGGTGCCAGGGATCCAACTTCGGTCTCTGTGGTTGGCCAAGCTTTCCTAAGCTAGTGCTTTAGACTGCTGAGCCATCTCGCTGGCCCTCCTCTTCAAAATATTAATCTTGATTTCAAGATATAAGAAGGCAATCCACTGCTAGCTAAAGTCATTGTTTAGGGGTGGAGAGACTTGAGTACTCTTTTCTTCTATGACAGTGGTTCTCAACCTGTGGGTTGTGACCTTGGTGGGGGTCGAACAACCAAAACACAGGGGTCGACTAAAGCCATCGGAAAATACATATTTAAACTCATGCTATGCCATGGCGAAATGTTATTTATTGGAATTAGTAATTTGAAGTAGCCACCAAAATTATTTTTTGGTTTGGGGTCACCACAACATGAGGAACTATATTGCGGGGTCACGGCATTAGAAAGGTTGAGAACCACTGTTCTATGAGGTCCTTTAAGCATTCCTCCTCAGGTGCTTGCTGAGTACCCACTATCACTCCAAATTGAACTCATACTTCGAGATTCTCTTGCAGCTGTAGGAAATGAAGCCAGGCTATGCCCCTCGACCCAGCTCCTCCCAGGGTAATGATTCTGTCAGGTACGGAACATTTGAGCAATGTGGAGGCCTCTCTTCCTGATCAAGGCCCAGTCACAGCCCGAACTTCCCTTTTGGAGTCATTGGGGAGGTTACAGAAATAAGCCCAGACTTCTGGGGTGTGGCTGTCTTGGTTCAGTGTGATTTCCGGGAGCCTTCACTGCCCGCTGCTGTATGGGAGGTCTGCCTCTTTGTACTGAACGTGTGTTATCACAGTGCATGCATGGGGTTTGGGTAATCACTGAAAGCCACCTGCAATGACTGTCATCACAGGGGAACTCAAGCCAAGCTAATGCAAACATTCAGGCCTGGTTCCGTTTGGAGCATGTGCAGGAGTCCTCTCAGAAGCAGACTCCAGGACATGATGTCTGGCTTGCAGGGTAGCTGTGTGCTCAGCTTTATGAGGAACAACTAAAGCTGCTTGAGCAGAAACCAGCAACCTGGCAGTAGTCCAGCTTCTCTGCATCCTCTCCGGCATTTGCTATTTGTACTTTTTTTTAAATATTGGCCATAAATACAGAATATGAAATCATTTTATTTTGAACAATTCCTTGTAATTCTGTTCACAGAAAGTATATTTATAAATACATGAGTTGCACAAACCTTAAAAACCCCTCAGAGTTTTTACTGTGCATCTACTATGTGCTAAGCATCTAGGCACAAGGCTTGGCCCATGAGGGAGACACAGTCCCCACATGGAAAGACCACAGGAATGTGGATTTCTCCACTTAAGCTCTAGATGGCTGCCCTGGATGTAACCGGTGGCCTTAGCTGGGAAAAGTCGGCTTCTTCCTTCCTTCTCTAAAAGAAGAGTGTCAACATGTGATTATGACCTCTGCCGGGCCCTTCAAGTCTGCAGCCCAACCCAAGGCTGGGCTGCTTTCAAGGGCTGCCAAGCCTTGATCTTAAGCGGTCAGCAGACAGTAGCAACTACACTGCAATCATGATGAATGTGAGCCCTAGGCACCAATTCCCAAGCACCGAGAAATAAATGCGGTCTGAGAGGCGAGCTGTAAATATCACGCTGACTGGCTCATCTTGTTGCCGAGACTCATTTCACGGCCGGGACAGCGCTGAGGGCAAACGAGGCTCTGAACTTTTGACAAGTTTTCTTTCTTTCTTTTGATTCTCCCCACATACAGAATCATTACATCTTGCACAAGAGCAGTCCCCAACTGTGACCTCAGCCTCAGGCCTCTGCAGGAAGCTGTGCGATCTTGCAGAGGACATGGGGCTCCTCACCCAAGAACACTACCGCCCCACAGAGCGGGGCAGTCCCGTTTCCGCCTTCCTCGGCCGTCTGCCACACCTTGCCCGTGTGTGCCTTCCAGAAGCACCTCTACCACAATCAGGCCAGATAAGCGGCACGTGAAGATGAATTCCCCACATCCTGAAACCACAAGCCAAATCCTGTAGCTCTGAATTCCTGAAGCAGCCAGAGTTCCCCCACTAATCAATCCCAAGGAGACAACAGGCAGCTTTAGGAACAATAACCCTCCAACATATGGATTCCTTCAGGGCTGGACTGTCACTGCAGAGATCTGTTCATGAGGTTGAGGGCGGGTACATCTCTTTTCTTGGTTAAAGAGTTCATTTTTTAAGAAAAGAGAATAAAAAAGTAATTAAAAAAATAGAAATGATACAGAATTTCACTAAACAGAAAGACAGGGATTCAACAACGGTAGTTAGGATGGGCCAGATAGCTAGCTCAGTGGATTAAAGTGCCTGCTTAGGGGGTTTAATCCCTAGCAAGCCGTGCCGGCCCCACTCCCAGGGCTTGCTGAGACAGCACCTGAGACTGGATGTGGTGGCAAACACCTGTAATTCCAGTGCTTTGGAGGCTGAAAACAGCAGGATCACTAAGTCCGATCTGTGTAATGAGACCCTACAGACCCTGTACTAAATAATACATTTTTAAAACAAGGTCGTTATATTGCATATTGTCTTCAAGTTAGTTGTTAGATTATCAGAGATAAGCATGCAAAATTGGCCCAAAAAATTTTAAAAAATAACAAAGACCTAAGCATTAATTGTTCCTTTCAATAGACCAGTAGAAATCAGAAGTACAACTATTCCAGCCATCCTATATATACACACACACACACATTTCCCCCTTCTTTCTTTTCTCCTTTCCCTCCTCTCAGCTGTCCCTTCCATCGGAGCAGTTTCTCTGCTTTTCCCTAAATGAAATGCTGCCTTGCTAAGGGGACCCTATAAAGAGCACTAGCTACTGAAGCAGAGGCACAGAGCCAGGGGCTCTGATGGTGCAGCCAGAAGGCTGCTGAGGCTGGCAGGGGAGCAATGGGGAGTGTGCTCCTCCTAGGCACTTCCTGACTCAGGGACACATGCCTGCCACACCTGGACAGGCGCCTGCGAGCAGGAGACACCTTGGATGGGGATGAAGGCAGTGGCGGGAGCTTGCGCCCTCAGTGGAACAGCCAGCCATCTGTGTCCCACCTGAGGTTTCATTAATGCCTAGGTAAACAAATTCTGAACTTGCTGCTTTAATTTGCTCAGTGGGGAAGAAAAAAGCGCCACTCTGCTGTAATTCCCAACTGGGTGCTTTTTTAAGCGGTCAGATGTTATTTCAATGTTCGGCACACACATTCGATTTCCTTGCCTTAGTATTTGTTTGGCTTGTCCTCTGGTAGGGACTGGGTGCTCCGGTGGCTCTGAGGGCCCTGAGAGGTCAGCCTCTGGCGTGAGTCTCTCAGCACCTCCGCGACTTGTGGTCAGGACCAGGATCCTCTTTCAGCAGAGCTTGCTGCCTGTGCGCACACGAGCTGTTTTTGCTCTGTCCCGGGAGGGTCGGGGTGTAAATGAGTGCAAGCTGGAGACAGGACGAACTGCACAGACTGGTCAGTTCCCTGGGCTGCACGCAGGGAGCCCAAGCCATGTGCCAAGGACCCCGGCGACGGTCCTCTGACCGCAGGCTTCCTGCTGGCTGTCCCACAGGTGGGAGTGCTCATGGAAATAGCCCTCTGGCCACCTCTCCTCTAGGATAGTTCTCTCTGCAAGAGGGCTCGCAGGCCTGCAGACAACTGGAGGGAATGGGCAGATGTCCTTCTTAGCACTGTCCTGTTGTTGTTCTAGACTCAGAAAAGGCACTTGGAGGCAGCGTCACCCACTCAGATGCACACAAGAGCCTGAAGAGCATGCAGCCGTCAGCTCTGTTAGGTACTAATGCAGAGGGCACAGTGCACAGTGCAAGGCCTCAGCTTTCTAAAAGCTGCCTATGGCAAAGTGGTCCCAACCACCCTGTAAATACAGCCTTAGTGTCAGGCCCAGCCCACAGTGGATCTGGAACAGCCTGGCCAGGCTTGATGCTGTGTGTGCCAATGCCAGCCTGGCTCACTTGAGCGCCTGTGCCCAGCAGGTCTGCAGCTGCATGGCTGACTCGAGATGCAGCCTGTGCTTGGCGACCATAGTCCGCTGCCCAAGAGGGGGACATGGCTGAGTTCCCCGTCTGTCCAGTCATTATGGGGTGGACTGGGGACATTATGGAGGGGGGGACTGAGCTAGTCATGAGGTGAAGCCCTGCAAATCTCGAAGTGGTTCCCAGTGAAGACAGTGATGCTTCCGATTGCTAGACCCCACCTACCCACTGCAGGTGTCCCTTCTTTAGGGTTCCTTTTTATTAATACCTGCTATGTGAGAACTGTGTGTCTTAAGGCCTTGATATACCCAGAGGAGTGTCTGCCCCAGGGCCCGTAGAAGGATGGACTAGGCCAGCGGAGTAAGCCTACGGCACGCCTGGCTCACTGGCTATTTGTTACCAATGGGTGCTCTAAAAAGTCCGCCATCACTGGACTAGTTGGTTCTAAGTGGCATAGAGAGAAACTTTCCTGCAGAGACCATGGCGCATCCCAACAGGCCTGAGCGCATTTCTAGATTTTGGCTTAGGGCTTAACATGTTCCCATGGCCTGAACCCTTGGTACACCCATGACCGTGCTGTTGGGCTGCTTGTTCCAGCTGATGGGACTGTCCCGTGCTGCTCCTTGGGACAGTCACACATGTGCCACTGGTGGCTCAAGTGGGTAGAAATGCAACACGTTCAAGTCAGAGCTGTCTGCAATGAGAGGTACAAATGACAGCACTGGGGATGTGTGATGTCCAGGGACATAATAAGCAGTTATTTTCCGACCTGAAGAATCATGACCACAGGCTGTAAGACCTGATTCTGCCACTTGGTTACACTGCCTGTTGCCTCTACACTTGTGACTTGTGGCCCCCTGCTTGATAGAAGCCTGAGAATGAATGGACATGACAGCATTTTCTCCTACCTGCTCTCTGTTTTTTTTTTTTTAAGGACCATTACAAAATCTAACTCTAGGATAAGTATTTATATCACTCAGCCATTCTAATAAAAAGAGAAAGAGTATTTAGAGGCACAGACTGTGCCCTCTCTCCTGCTCCCCCTGGATGAGGACACAGACATATGAATTCGACTACTTTTGTTTAAAAAGTGGATGCGAAGAGTTTCAGCTCTGGCATTTCCAGTTAGCCAAAGCTCCTCAGCATGCGCTAACTCCATTCAAACTATAAATTTACTGGTTCTCCTCCACTACCCTCTAGCTCAGCGGTTCTCAACCTGTGGGCCAAGACCCCAGCGGGGGTCAAATAACCAAAACACAAGAGTCACCTAAAGCCACTGCAAAATACATATTTAAACCCATGCTAAAACACATATTTAAAATACATATTTAAACCAATTATCTTTTGGGTTGGGGTCACTATAACATGATGAACTGTACTGCGGGGTCACGGCATTAGAAAGGTTGAGAACCACTGCTCTCACTGGTGTCCCTGTCTTCAGGCTCCATCAGAGGTGTACCCTGTGATTGGCAGCTCTGACCACCAGCTCCACACAGAACACGCACTGGGCCTCAGCCTCCCTCAGCTTGCCTGACTCCCAGGCTGCCACCGTACACCAGCACATGCCTCATGCCGGTCCTGCTGTCTGCTCGCCATCCCGGCTTGCTCACACATACCAAGCTTATATTCACGCTGCTGCCTCTGCTCCTGGTGCATCCCACCACCAAGGTGGGAAAACCCATGCAGAGACGGCCTAACAGGGAAAATCCAGTTGTTCTGTTGTCTTCCCATGAGCCTCTGGGAGCACTGACCTGCCCTTCCCCGGGCAGCTGTGAACAGATAACACAAGTGGACACTCACAAGTGATTAGCACCCAGGAGTCCTGACACCCCCTCTCCCCCGGTGTCCCAGTGCATAAGAGGAAGGATTTGGCCTCTGCGCCAACTGACCGCCACATTCAGCTGCTTCCGATTGTAGCGCCCAGATTCTGAGCCCAGGGCATTTCATATTTCTCAGGTGCAAAATGTCCAACACTTAAGTGCTAATAACTTTTTATGGTTGGAAATGTGGATCAAAGTATGAACGGAAAAATAAATTCACAGGTTTGCATGTTCAGCCAAGTCTCCATGGCTCATTTTCTACCACATGTTTTAAGCTGCCTCTCAGAGGCGGGGGAGGGGAGCAGGAATAAGTTGCTTTTTATTTCCCAGCTCTTTTAGGTCTGAAATAAAAGCAGACAGACTGGAAAAAAAATCAAACATTTGAGTAACATTATACACTGCTACTGTTCCCCTAGGAGTCTCTTGCAAATGAGTATCAAGGACTCAATAGATACTTTCCTGGTAAAATACATAAACAGATAAATAAATTATCCCAGGCTGAAAAGAATTTGCACATCTGGTAGCTCACTAGAGCTTGTCAAACAAGTCAGAAACACGCAGGGCCAGGGAGGATCGTTCCTAGTTTCTGACTTCAGAGCTGAGCGTGAGGGAATGCTCCCAAGGTCTCTGCCTTCCAACAGGGAATGTGACCTCACTGGAACAAGCAAGCATTCCCCAAGTGTCTTCTAAGAAAATAAGTAACAATATACAGCACTAGGTCCACATGCTTCTGTGCACCAGTCCCCAGAACTTGCTAGGGTAGCCTTTGAGGGTTATGATTAATTTTCCGTTTAGCACCTGAAAGAAGTAACTTAATCTCTTAGTACCTCAGTGTCCTCAGCAATAAAGTATCAAGTGACAGCATGATATCTTTCCTGTGTCTCTTTCAAACAGAGCTTTGGGAACAGGGTGCCAGCAGTGGGTAACAGGCACTCATGCGCGGGGATCTGAAACTTGTGTCCCACCAATGGACGCCTGGGGTGGTCACATGCGGTGGCAGCAGCCGTGTCTGGGTGTCCAGTGTCAGGGTCCATATCACTTGCATGTGCTAGGATTGGCCAAGGTGGGATAAGGCACTGTTTGGCTTGAATAACTTCTTCTGGGAAGGGATTCAAGCGTTTGTGATCAATTTCCAAGCTCGTGTTCCAGGAAGATCGTCCCCCATTCTTTATCTTATAGCGATTTCCTGTTACACTAGGCCCAAAAGTCCTTCTCAAAGCTTTAGGGAGTGTGTGATCTGGGAGCTGGCCTCTGCCCTAGGCTCTGGAGCCTGCTGCTTTCAAACAGCGTCTGTAAATCATTCCTCCCAACCCGGCTGTGGCACGGCCTCAGCACGCCTTCACATTTGTGGGCAACATGCAGAACTCCGGGTGCCTGTCTGCATGCTAGGCCCTGGGGAGGCACTGCCAGAATCTTGCACAAAGCAGGCTCTGGCTTACGATGTTGTGCTCTGGTCCCCCTCCGTGACAATGATCTCTGAATTCTTCCTTCAGCTTCTAGCATGCTGTTAGATGCTCATGCATGTGACCTGTTACACAGGACGGCCAGGGGCTGTGACACTCTGCGCAGTACTATAGTACTTTTCTACCCTCAACTGCATCGTATGCATCTGATCTCTCAGAATGACTGGACCCAAAGAAGTTTCGGGAAGTTGCGCGTCTGTTCTTTGTTCATGGAGAGCTAGCAAACTGACTGGATCCGAGGACTGCTGGCTTCTCCTACACCAAAAAATCACCAAATGGGAAGGTTATTCTCTCTCTGCACTAAAATTTCTTCAGAGCAACAGTAAAAAACACATCTGCTGCATGTCTTCTCTTCGGTTCTCACACTGCAAATACTGCATCTGAAGCATTTTTTTACTTAAGCTAAGATAATGAATTTGACTATTACAGATGTGATAAAAGCTACAGAAGAATAGAAATGGAGATGCTTATTTTCTAAAACAAGCAGGGATATATTCTGATTATGTTCAAATTAAAAGTATTGGGGTAAAATTGTAAAGACTTAGTTTATGAACATTAAATCCACAATTGCAGAATGAGTCCTCTTTAAAAACACAAAACACCTTCAAGTAGACACCTTAGTAGGCCACATAGTCTCAGGAAAAATAAAATCATATAGAGTATAATTTTTTCATGGCAGTAGAATCAAATGAGAAATCAATACAAAGGATAACTTAAAATTTTGACAAAAGACAATGTAATTTTGTATGAGTCAAAAATGCTCACCCAGTGCAAATTACAAAATACTATGAGCTTAAGGAAAACAAATGTAACACCATACAACTTGAGAATGCACTTAAAGCAACAGTTGATATATAGATCAGAAAAATGCATATTAAAATCAGTGATCTAAAAAGCCGCAAGTACAATGGAAACCTAAATTCACAGGAGTATAAAAACAGTTAAGCAAAGAGTAATGAAATACAAAACAAATATACAAGAAAAAAAAAAAAAACTCAGCAAAATCAACAATGAATTCTTTAACAAGAATTATGACACTAATACGCTTTAACAAGCTTAGCAAGAGAAAAACAAAAGACACCCATATCAGGAATGAAATATAGTGTACTATTTCAAATCCTGTAGAATTATGCAACAGTAAAGAGTATCATGAGTGGTTTTCTCCTGGCATATTTTTTATAATTTAGACAAAATGAAGTGATGGCTTAAAAAAACACACCCTGTCAAAACTGACACAAGAGGAAATAGAGAGTCTAAGTAGTGGTGGAGCTCTAAGGGATGGGGTGGCAGCGATATGCAAGGTGCTAAATGAAAACCAAGGGGAAACGGGAAGGTGCTGAGGGTGACTGGCAACTCGGGAGCCTGGGCAAGCTTCTCAGCCTGCAGACTGCTTTGTTCTGTGTATGCATGTATATATAAATTGAGTTTTCTTTTTAAACATTTATTTATTTGTTTGTTTGTTATAGCTGGCTCAGCCTGTCCTGGGGGTGGGGCTGGTGTGTGTGGTGCTGGGGATCGAAATGCGGTCCCTCTGGCTGCCTAAGCTAGTCTAAGCAGGCACTTTAGACCGCTGAGCCATCTCGCCAGCCCCTAAATCGAGTTTTCTCCTCTTCCTTTTCAATTACTATCTGAAACAGGAGTGATGCTACAATGTGTTTAGTTCATAATTATATAAATTTTATTCTGTGACTGGTTATGGGATGCTCAGCTTCTTAACCTCATCTGTCTATGTCTTTTGCCAAATTTGGAGGTGTTTTCTGCCACTATTAACTGAAATTTTTAGGCCCACATTTTTTCTTTTCCATTTGAAACGCTAGTGACACTAATGCCACCTATTATGTGCCTGTTCCATAAATGCCAGAGGCTCTATCTGCTTATCTTAATATACTTCTGCCATGTTGTCCATATTAGATAACTTCTACTGATTTTTCAAGTTAACTGGTTCTTTCCTGTTACCTCCATGCTCTGAATAAGACTATAAGAGAGCGTTCAATTTTACCATCATAGAGTTCAGTTCTGATGTACCTAGTTTATCTTTATATCTTTTGTTCCTTTGCTGAGATTTCCTGTTTGTTTCGACGGTGCTCATAACTGCTTATTACAGCATCTTTTTATGAAACCTTCTTCAAAATCCTCAGAAATGTCGCGAGTCTGTCACTTTGATGATATTATCTGGAGTTCTCTTTCCTTAGTAGAGCCACAACTTTCCCGGTCCTTGCCTAATAAGAAATGCTGGCATGGTCTAGGTACCGCCACGAGGTACTCCTATTTCAGTTTTCTATTTTGCAGGCAATTTATGCTCAGAATGCAGGTCCTGGACCCTTTTTGTGGGCTGCGGATGGAATGTCAATTTACTTTTCAAAGCCCTCTCAGAGCTGTTCTAGTCTGTCCAACTTCTGCGCTACCCAGAGGCAATGTGGAAACCTGGGCAGTGTCCGAAACCGCAGCTTGTTCCTCAAAGCGGTTTCTATGTTGGCTCTGTCGGTTTCCTGCAGAGGCTGCTCAAGCTGGGGAAGGAGTGTGCCCAGGACTATGGGCACACAGAACCCCTTCCCAGCTCCTGCATCTGCCCTCCAGGTGGGAAGGGGCTGCCCATGCTTGCTGCAGGCAGGGTGTGGATGATAGGATTTCTGGAGAGCAGGGTCCCATCTGGCAGTCTCGGAGTGCACAGTGGGGGAGGGCGGCGCATGTCTCTGTTCTTCTTGCCCCTGTGGGTGAAGGGCAGGAGTGGCTGCAGGGCTCTGCCAATGCCTGCTGTGATGTGCCTCTAGCTGGTAGGACTGGCCTTGGCTTTGAGTTTGCCCAGACTATAGTGGCTATCTGTAGGTAGAGAAAGTGGATCCTTCTGGCTGGCCTGCTT
>PVJA010028656.1:0-27411 GCA_004027025.1 Myocastor coypus | reverse complement strand
TTTTTTTTTTTTTTTTTTTTTTTTTTTATTCTTAGCAACATCAATAGGGTGGTGGGTCATGCCCACACACTGTGCTCTGTAGAACTATTGTGAGGACAATATGCAATGTGTCAACTTTTTGAACAAGAAAAAAAAAAGTAATGTTTATTGAAAGTGTTAATATTTAATTGTTTGATCAATCATATATACCTATATCTATTAATCTAAACTGATCTGATGATGAAAATATATAATATAACCATTGTTAAATTTGAACAATAAAAATATTAAATCATAAAAAAAAGTAGCTGGCTCTGTGCCTGGAACATCATGAGTGCCCCAAAAATATTAGCTTTTACTATTGTAATTAACAACATTATTTTTACAATGCAGTTTTGTTAGAACACTGAGTAGTATTCAGGCAAATTAAAAGCGTAAATAATTGTCTTTGAAAATCTAATTTCCTAGGCAGTGATTTTATTATTGGGAATAATTAAGTTTATTTTAAATAGAGCCCTATTATAGTGTAGCCTATTACAATGATTTGACTTTTTCAATACATATGAGCACAGAGAACAATTTGGTATGCTGTTATCAGATGTTCTGGGTCCATGGCAATGTGTATATTGCATGTTGTTTTTCTGTAACACTAATATTACATATGTTTATCGTTATTTTCATTGGGCTATGATTATTGTTAGAACTAAGCCCAACTTACAGTGATACTATGTACCAGTATTAATTATGATCTATACATGCTGACACTCCCTTTCTGGGGATTGTGTAGTAGGCCTGAATTTTATTTTAAAGTCAAGGCACAGCCACTGATTGACCATATCATGAATTTCTTAATGATAAGGAATATCAATTTTTCAGTTTTATAGTCCCTAAAATATAACTGATAGTTGCTACATATTTTCTTGTTAGCTTTAAAGATCAACTATTATGGAAGATAAGAAAATAAAAATTGAGTTACACTTTCCAAACAGATTCTGTGTCTTACATGTTTAAAAAGTGAGAATTATTATCTGCAAATTCCTAATTAGCTGATGACACTTTAAATTATGAGATGAACAAATTATATTGACCACAATGTTTTTTCTAAAAATACATCTCTAGTGTTTAATCTGATTGTTGTACAACTTTATTCCAACTATCAAGGGTTAGCCATACACACACACACACACACACACACACACACACACACACACATACACACACCCTCAGAAAACTATTTAAATCTAGCTCCTCCAGGTTGCTGTTGATATGTTGGGCAAAAGACGATATTGACAAATCCTGTGCTGAAAAAGACTTATTCTTTTCATTACTCATGTTTCTCTTATTTAAATGTATCAGTCAACCTAGCAGATTGTGTTGTAAGTGAGCAAATGTCCAGTTTAGGATTGGCTAGGTTTTGAAAAGGATTGGATGGCCCCGCCTTAGGTGTGAACACATGAACAACAATCGATGTCCTGGTGCCAATTAGAACCATGAGATTTGAGAAATGAAAGAGATCCGCATTGATCACTGAGCTCAAAGTAATTTAATTTTAAAAAGTATAAAAACTAAGGAGTATAAAGCAAAGGGCAATTTAGCACTGGGGACTATAAAATTCAGGCCCTCAGACTCTCAGTCCAGAGTTCAATGACTTCTTCCCGCTACAGGACTCCTCTCTCAGTTAAAATAATCTGAAATGTTCTACAAGGACCCCAAACTAGGAAGTGGGGTGAGTGCCTTGGGTCTCTTGTGTGCCCTCAGATCTACTAGGTATCTACTAGTATATGCTCAGACCTTACAAGAGGAAGTAGGATCCATACCAGCCTGAAGATCACACAGCAATGGAATAGACCGCAGGGCAATACTAAACAAGCCACACTGCTATGAAGTAATAAAGAGTGATGAATGGGAAAACATACACATGTTCAAATAAAACATATCACAGGATCCTGTAGAATTAGAGTATGTTCTATTATGACACTTTTTGTCTTCTTAAAAACTGTAGGAATGGGCCAGGAAGGTAGCTCAGTGGTCTAAACATCTGCTTGGCAAGCCTCAGGACCTAGGTTTAATCCACAGAACCTCATGCTGTGCTGGCCCTACTAATTGCTGGCTCCTGAACCTGGGTGTGGTGGTGCATGCCTGTAATCCCAGCACTGGGTTGGCTGAGACAGGAAGATCTCTATCAGTGCAAGCTGCGTACTGAGACCCTGTACCAAATAAATAAATAAATACATACATACATCTTTGAAAAAAATGAAAGCTCAAGGAAATATAACAGAGCATGTTTGCCTCAAAAACCATCTGTTCTGGTGCCTTGAGATTCCTCTAATAACTTATAAAATATATCATCACATAAGTTAATGCTTTTTTTAAAAAATAATAATATAAAGTATCATTGGGTGAATGTGTCCACTATAAAAGAAAAAAGCTGTAGTTTTCTTTCTGTCAGAGCTTTTTACCCAAGCTGATGATAAAAGCATAGTTATCTAAACAATTAGATTATATTATCTGTTTCAATTTCTACAAACAAGAAAATCAAATAACCAAGATCTAAAGAGAAATTTAACAAGTGAGATACTTTGTGTAGTGTATATTTTTATTTGTATTAATTTAACAAGCTTTCAGAGGTAATTTTCTAAGAAAAATTATGTCTAAAATTTCTGCACTTTGGGATTTTTTCGTACTAAATGTTTTAAGGCAGACATCAAGAAAAACTTTCTTGACCTTGTTTCTGGATGTGATAACTCTTGATTTTCCTCATTTATGTTATGCATGATTCTTTTATATGTTATTTAAGAAATATGTTTGTATCTAAATATTGAATTCTTTCATATATTGAGAAATTCTTGCTAATAGGATGAATCTAAGCTCTAAGAAAAAAAAGAGTGTCAAGGAAATTCATTTTAGCTTGTTAATAGTGGTTTTAGGACCTAATACCCTAACATGATTTTCCCTCCTGTTAAAGCTTCAGACGGAATAAAAAGAAAAAACAGGAGATACATGTAAATGAAGAGAAGACTGTGGTAACTTTAGCAATCAGGGCTCTCTCAGGAACTCCCTGGTACAGACAAGACTGAAATCAAATAAGCTTTGTTCATTTTCAATGATTAAACAGAAAGAGGAGAATAAAGAAGAAAAAAATGAATGGGCTAAGAAGTGGGAACAAATTAGAAAGCACCCTGAAGTGTTCTTGGGACACTTATGAACTCAGTCTTAAGTGCTCATGGGTAGCGTCAGGGAGTAAGCGAGTAACCGGAGATTTAAAGGGCAACCAAGGTACCCGTGCCCTGCTGCAGCTGCAGCTGATGTGCAGAGATCGATGCAGGTGATGGTGCTGCAATAGCTGATGACTTGCTTGGTGCTCTTCTAAGTTCTCAAAGCTTGTCAAGTGAGTGAGAAAACTTCTGATACTGTGAAGTGTATGAGTACCTCCACAGTGCAGGCGCCACTGCCTTAACCCTCTGGACCATTTTATATGAGGCAGTTGTGTGATGCTCCTAAAAACATCCCTTTACACTCTGTACCCTGAATGAAGTAGGATGTACCATCGTCTCAATTTAAATGAAGATCAATCTATCACATATAATACAGTTTTAGCACAATCAGTGCCAGTATAACATTGAAAGAATGTCATGCATTTTTCCCAACAAGATTTTGTAACCATCTCAGAATTTTCAGGTTATTCCTCTGAGAACAGTAACTCTCCTTACAGCCAGTTGATGATGTACATGGGACTCTTTCATTCTGACTTAATATTTTGAAAACATAGTTATCTGTTTGCACCTAAAGCCATTTTTAGGCTTTAACAATTAGCCCTCATCCTTTTTAAAAAATGGAAACTTGTTTTAGAAGTAAAATAACAACCATGACAACTGTTGTCTCACCATTTAAATAACTGTTGCTAACAGGGTGAATCTAAGCTTGAGGAAAAAAAAAAGAATCTCATGAAAATTCATTTTAACTTGCTAATAGTGGTATTAGGACCTAATACCCTAACATTATTTTCCATCCATGTTTAAAGTGTACCATTTTCTCCTGTAAGTCACTCTTTTTTGTTCTTTCAGTAATAATGCCTCATGTGACCTACAGTTAGTACAAGGAAAGAATGGACTAATAGCAACTCCGCAAAAATGAGAGAAAGGAGATAGTGAAGCTGAAGGTCACCACGGTTTGCAGTGGTGCACCACTGCTATCTGCCCTCAGCAGGAAGAACTGTAGGCTGGGAATCTCGGGGTACAGGAGCTGGGCTTTGCACATGTGCAGCCACACAAAACTACACCCAGCTTTCTGGCCTCAGGACCTGACATTGAAAATAAGACATGACATTGTCATAAGTGATTTTAGTATAATGAGATAAGCAAATAATGTAAATACCTGTGTATAGAAAGTGCTGAGATGCTGTAAAACATCAGAGAAAAAATCGTTTTACCTTGAAATAAAGGGCTGTACAGAGCCACGAGGCTGATTTAACACATGTCCAGAGCAGGACAAATCTAGTGCATGATGAGCATTATCAATGGACCCCAAAATTACTCTTTTTTGTTATTCTAAGGCATACTTTCAACATTATGGTTTGGGAAGTTATAAAATATCTATATATCAGAGCAGGACCTTGCTAGATTGAGTCATTATGATACAAAAAGATTGACAACAGAGATTATTCCACCACCAAAAATACAGCAGCAGAAACTCTTAATTGTACATGTTGGAAATGTAAAGTGAGGCAGCCTCTTTGAAGACACTTAGGCGGTGTCTCATAAACTTAAAGCTAGGTTTAACTGATGACTCAACAATCAGATTTGTAAGTATTTACCAAAATAAGATGACAACGTATGCCCATATAAAACCTGCACATGAAAGTTTACAGAAACTTCACTCATCATTGCCAAAATGCAGGCCCCAATGAGCTGACAAGTTCTCTCAGGAGGTCAATAGATAAACTGTTACATCCACAGAATGGAATATATTTCAGTAATAAGTGTGCCCTAAACTCTATATTGTTAATGTTATCATATGAAGTATATATATAAACACAATATTATTAATAATATATAGAATGACCTAGTCATATATATATATGTATATATATATACATATATATATATATATATACATATATATATATATATGAAAGTATATATATATATATGAAAGTGCTGAGGTGCTGTGTTATCCATAACGTTGTGCTCCTTCATTGCTGCCTTAGAGAATCACAATAGGCAGCATTAGATAAAGCAGACCCCAGCAGGCATGACCAACTGAATATGCTGAGCCTGATTTCACCATACTAAATCACAGCTTCATTTTTACATAGGGTGGAAGTAAAGCAGGGGCAAGCTACTCAACCTGTGTCATGAATATTTTTCATATTCCTGCAGTACCAGTGCTGAAGAAGATGCTCCCCAAACTCCACCCTTCCTTTCAAGTCGTTGTCTTAGTTAAATTTGGTCAAAGCATTATTTGGCAAATCTCAAGCAAAGTGTATTTCTGCAGATACTATTTCATTTTGAGTAAAACAAGATGGGTTACCTCTCCAGATGCCATTTTGACTTATAAAAAGATAATACCCATATTAGTATACTGACTGTATTCATGGGGTTAGTCACTGAAAAATGCTCTTATAGAATTCTTTATTTTCATTTCATACCTCTCACTGCAATTGATAATTACTCCAGTTAACTTCATGGTTAACATCGGTGTCAATAATGTCTGTGGGAGAAAAAAAAAAAAACTATAAAAGTAAGCATTTCTACTTTTTATTTGAATAAAGAAATCAGAAATGTTAATGATTTAGCCACTGTTTCTTAAAATAAATTTCTTATCTGACGTAGGACTTGGAGCTTAGTGTTTTGCTCAATATGTCAATAAAATATCTAGCCCACTATCTTTGTTTTCTTTCTTATGTTCATAGAGATGATTGTAAATGCTGGCTTACTGATTGCTCTTTGTGATCAATTTGCTAGCGGTATTTTAGAAGTCCAACTGAAATCACTCCTTTTAAACATGCCCATTAATTCAGAGCATCATAGAAGATTATTTCTTCAGTTGAAGATAATGTTTTAAAATGAATGAAGAATCAGAAATGTCAAAAAAAGAAATGAAAAAAGAATCAGAGATGCCATTTAAAACTCATAGAAAAGATGGTGAAAAGACAGCGATACAGCTTCTTCCTTTTGTTTTGGTTTGTGGCTTGCCTTGTTTTGTTTTTTTACTGATTTGGTAAAGAAATAGAAGACTGAGGTATAAAAAATTATTTTCAAGAAAACTTATCCAAAATAAGAAAGCAAATAGCATAATTTATGAAACTACTTGCCTTGAGTATAGGAAATACATAAAAATGGCTTTAATGGTGGGACTTTAAGGAAAATATTTCAATATGAATGTGAGTTAACATAGAAATACAATATCATTTTCATTCAAATCAGAAATAATGACAAAATTCACTGCCAGATAATGTCATATATACTTTGTTTTCTTCTAGGTAAGCATACTGGATTTTTACTATGACTAAAAATGTTCATAGCCTAAAGATTATTTTGTGGTTTCATATTATTTGAATCCATAGCTCCTAGGGTGAGGCTGGAGAGACACTCGATGGTCTAAGAGTCTGACTGGCAAACACAAGGACCTGAGTTCTATCTCTAGGTACCACATGATATGCTGGCCCTGGAATCCCAGGTATACCGTGCTGGCCACTGAAACCAGGTGTGGTGTTGCATGCCTATAATCCCAGTGCTAAGGAAGCTGACACAAGAGGATCAGTAGAAGTCTTAGCTGCATAATGAGACCCTGTAGCAAATAAACAAATAAATGAGTAAATAAATAATAGATTTTTAATAATGTTAATGATGGAAATTCAAACTAGGTTTTGTGGGTTTTATGATAATACAGCATTAAACCATTTGTTGGAATTGGAAATTTTCATTTAATTTTGAATTGACTTTTTTTTTTTTTAGATAAAAGGAAGGTATTACACTTGGGGGGTTTTATTTATTTATTTATTTATTTTGATAGTAGTCACTTTCAAAATATTTGTTGGGTTCATGAAGATGTCTTGTTTGGGCTTTGGACTGATTGCTTTGTTTATTAGAAGGAGGTTGTTTTAAAGCAGAACCAACTAGATTTTGTGTAATCATAAGTCATTAGGTTGCATAAAAGATAGTCCTTCCATTTTAAAGGAATAGTCCACTCTTAATATCTGCAGTTGATTTTCACATTATCAATATGGTGTATGAGGTTGTCATGTGCACGTACACCGAGATGCCCCAAAATTAATTAAGGACCCAGGGCAAGGGAAGGTAGAGCTATCCTGGCTTCACTCTGAAAATACTATAGCATGCATGAAGTTTCAGTAGTTTTGATAGCATGGATATATTGATGACAATGATTCCAATATTATTAAACTTTTACATTTTGTTAATCAAAATTAAATGTACTCACTCAACACCTATATTTGCATAAGTGTAGATTTCTGAAGCTGCTGATTTTCCACTTTGAGTACCTGCAGATTTCTAGAACCCATACATTATTCTTAGTTTTGCTAAAAAAATTATCCCAACTATAAAAATTTTATTTTAATAAAGAATATTTATTAAATATTATTTATTTATCTATGTGTGAAGCAAGAATGTTTTATTTACTGAGAAAATTAAACACATTAAAAATTCCTGTAAAGGACCAGCCAGATAGCTCAGTGGACTAAAACACCTGCTCAGGCAGGTGAGGGGCCTGTTTCGATCCCTGGCTTGCTGCGCTAGCCCTGCCCCTGGGACGCACTGTGATTGTGATTGAGACTGGGTGTGGTGGAGCGTGCCTGTAGTTGCAGTGCTTGGAGGGTTGGAAAAGGAAGATCACTATGAGTTGGATCTGTGTAGTAAGACTCTATAAATCCTCTACTAAATACACTGTCTTAGTTACTTTTTACTCATTGCTGGGACAAATACCCGACACTCAAAATAAAGGAAGGAAGGTTTATTAGCTGATAGTAACTGGAGGTTTCAGTCATATTCGGCTGGCCCAAGGCTGAGTGGAACTGGGCAGAGAGCATCCAGTCCATGCGGTAGAACAGCAACAATAGCGACAGAGGCAACTGACCAACCAGGAGAGCAGAGAGCAATATCTCCAGTCTGTCTCTCTGTCTCTCTTTTTACTACATCAGTCTGTCTGCCTCAGTCTGTCTGCCTTAGCCTATCCACCTCAGGCCACTCCTACAATTCCCAGCAGTACTCAGACCATAATCTCATCAGTACTAAAAACACATAATCCCAGTGGATCATGGTTCAAGTTTCAAACTCTAGAAGTCCCCGCCCCATGACTCATGAGGCTTTGGGGGGACAACTAGACATAAACCATAACATACACTTTAAAAAATTCCTACATTTTTTTTTTTTTTGTCTTTTTGAGACAGGGTCTCGCTATACAGTTCAGGCTGGCCTTGAGCTCACTTTTGTAGCCCAGGCTGGTCTCAAACTCGCACCAATCCTCCTGCCTCAGCCTCCTGAGCGCTGGGATTACAGGCGTGAGCCACCACACCCGGAAAAATTCCTACATATTTTGAAATAGAATATATTTTTCTATTGTTTTATGTTCATGTGGTATTGGAGATTTATCTTCCATTTTCAATTTTTTTCTTTAACAGTTCTATAAACTCAATATATTGAATTCGAAGTCAAGATAAAGAATGCACTAGTGAAAGCATTAATGAAATATTCATGTTGAATCTACAAAACTTTCTGGATATCTTATTTTAGTTTGGAATGCAAAACTCAGCAATAGCACTCTGTATGTTCAAGGAAATGTAATTTGTAAACTGTCATCTCAGTCATTAATTTCCGTTTGGCCTCCAACTCTTTTGGGGGCCAAGCTTTGTATATTATTTCCCTCAAATTTGGTGAATTAAGTCAATGAGTCCTAATTACCATGCAGACAGTAAAACCAATACTATTGCTGGAGTATATGTTCAGGTTTTCTGCTTTAAATTAAAAACTTTTTAAAAATATGTTTAGTACAGGGTCCACAGGGTCTCACTACATGGACTGGACTGCTAGTGATTAAATTAGGAGCTTTAATGCCTCATCTTCACATGTCATTCTGCACTAGCCCCTCAGAACCTAGATAAGAGCCTTCATTGCTTAACTCTGCACATATCACAAAATGAAATTTGGCTCAATTGCATAGAATGAAAACTGGTATTGCTAGCAGAGAGTACGGTATCATTAGCAGAGAGCATCCACAGTGGAATTTGCTGAGCTGCTCTTCCTGTGGCTTGATCAATGAAAAGTTGAGTGGAGGGAATAGTGTCCTCAAAACTCTATCTGCATGATTCTTTGCTCATTTTCAGAAAGGCAGATCACTTTTTGGCTAGCCAGATTTGTTCTTGAGTAGATGAAAAGAAAGAAACTAACCAGACTTCAGCCCCATGTCCACTCTAATTCATTATAACTATTACAGCAAAGTCTTTTATGGATGATGAAAAGTTCAAGTTGAGGGACAATGGCAGACCCATGTCCTGATCAAGAAATTATGACTAAGAATGTTATCCTTTGTAGCTGCTTTGGTTGCTGACACCAAGCAGCAGACCTGCATCTCAGGCTTTTAGCACACTGATTCACACTAACTAGATGGCTCCCTCTACAGTTTAGATTCATGTTGAGTTTATCAATATGAGGGAAATTAAATTTCTTACACTCTAAGAAGTGTAAAATGATAGAATTAGAGAAAATCTGTTTTCTACCATGACTTTGATTATTCCCTACCATCTTCTAGAATCTTTTGTAAGGTTAAGAGAAATATTACATAGTCAAGGGAGATTGAATAAATACAAAAGCTAGTACCTACCCAACACAATGATGAGTGGAAGTACAACTGAAGGACAGAAACATTTCCAGTTTACATAATCCCAAGTAATTCATTTAATTGGAGCAATTCAAACTTGTAGATACTGTAAGCTTCAAAGTAGTTCATCATTACAATTATATCTTATCTTCTTAATAACCCTGAGGTACCGTGATATAGTCTATTCTGTGAGGAGGCCTGTGACTTACAGTAACAATTCACATAAGTGAGAGCTTGAAGAATGTCTTCACAGTCAGGAAGAACCCTATCTGTTCTAGACATACCATGACAATCAGGATTTGTGATACTGACGATACTGTCTTTCAGAGATCACCCGTTCATGGGAGAGCTGGGTTTAAGATCATATATTTGAATTCCTAAGGCAATTGGAATCACCAATAATTGATGTTCTCTCATTTAATTTTATAAAATGTGATGGTACAATATAATAAAGAAAAGTGAATAAGAACGATGAAGCCCCATTTGTCATCCAAAAAA
The DNA here is from genome assembly GCA_004027025.1 of Myocastor coypus. Taxonomy (NCBI): domain Eukaryota; kingdom Metazoa; phylum Chordata; class Mammalia; order Rodentia; family Myocastoridae; genus Myocastor; species Myocastor coypus. The sequence goes on along the minus strand of PVJA010028656.1, from coordinate 17,100 downwards.
CACAGTGTTTTGTCAGCGACCTGTTTTCCATTTCTTTAGCATACCTTACTTTGGGGCTGGGGAGATAGCTCAGTAGAATGAGCACTTGCCTGGCAAGTGCAAGGTCCTGAGTTCAATCCCCAGTACTGAAGAAAAAAAACAAAAAGAAGCCTTACTTTGGTGATATGTAACACAAGTTTCTGTTTTTTTAATTTTTTTTTTCTTTTTTTGTCTTCTAGGGAAGGGTCTACAGGTGTTCAGGGTCTTGCTGCTACATCAGACTCATAGTGATCCACCTGTTTACAGCCTCCCAAGAGCTGGGATTACAGGCATGCACCACCACGTCCAGTCTCAGTTGTCCTCTCAGCACATCTCAAGGGTTAGGGCCAGCAGGGCAGGCCCAGGAATCAAAACCCTGGCCCCTGTACCTGCTTTCAGGTACTTTAATCAGCTGAACTATTTGTCATTTTTATTTCAAAACCATGCTTATCCCTTAAAATTGGATTGAATGCTAAGAATAAGATCTGTTATAAAATATATTCTATTATCAGTAGCTAAGAAAGCGCACACTTGAAGATAGTTTCAAATGATTTCCACTAAATGACTTCCAGTGAAGCGTGAGCTCCTAATGAAATTGGCAACAAAATTACATAGGTTCTTTCCTGGCAATGTTGACTTTTAGTTAGAAATGATTTATTCATTCTTCCTTTCAAAATGGCACTAACCCTCAGAAACAGCACCTTGGCAGAGAGAGCTGGGAGAGGAGTCCTTTCTGGACGTGATATCTCCTACTGCAGAGTCAACCCCACGGTGTTCAGAGAGGGCAACCATTACTAGTGCTGCTGTCTGGCTTCTCAGAACTTCCCTGAGACAATGCTCCAAAGTTGAAACCCAGACCCTGAAAGAAATTGTTTTAGTCTGGAAATGAGAAGCTTATGTTAGGTTTTCTTTCTTTTTTTTCTGATATAGAACAGAAAACTATATGACTTTGAGTTATCATTACAACTTTTGTCAATTGATGAAACTAATACACGTGTATTGCCTTTAAAATAATTTTACTGGGTCGGTGAGATAGCTCAGTGGCCTGATGCACCTGCTTAGGTCAAGCATAGGAAATCACAGGGACCGTGGTTTGATCTCCGGCACCCTATGCTGAGCCAGCCCTACCCCCAGACAGCTGAGCTGCCGTAATATAAACAAATAAAGTTAAATAATAATAATAATAATAATAATAATAATAATAATAATAATAATAATTTTGCTACTGAATTATATTACTTATTTAATTGCATCATTTCACAGTATTATATCATCTGCTTTTAGGGACACTGTGTCACCAGGTTTGAAAATCAGTGGCAGACAATGCACTGATGTGAGACTGACTACGAGCAGTGCTGCTCAGCTTGTTCCCTAAATGCAGCCCCTCCTGACTCTGCCAGAGGTAGTACTGAAAGAAGGGCCAGGGCAGCAGCGAGCTCAGCAAATTATGATGTTGAAGCAACTATGTTGTGGCTGTACAGGACTTTGGGAGTGAAGTGCATGTGTGTATACACAAACAAACATACTCCACACAATATTGATAGACACACAAACACCCCACACTCAGACAACACAGAGAGAGAGAGAGAGAGAGAGAGAGAGAGAGAGAGAGAGAGACAGAAACAGAGAGACAGAGACAGAGAGAAACTTCTGAATTTCCAATATCTTTCCAGGGGCTCCTCAGGAGGCTCCTCAGTTTCTGTGAGCTGTGTCGTTCCTTCTGTTCTAGTCAAAATTAATCTTATAACAATTTTTAAATATGTATGTGTGCAAACCTTCCCTAAAATAAGTCAGGACTGGATATGATCTACTATGAAAAAATTGTACTTATCTTTCTAAGGTCATTTCCATGGCATGTTTGATTGATATGTAAAAACTAAATAAAGAAAAAAAGTGCACCGAGTTTTTTTTAAGAACGCATTTTCAAATGCTCTCCTAAACTACATTAGACACAATTGTTAATAATTTTTTTCTTTTATAATGCATAACCTATGTTCAGTGACTCTCAGAATCAATAGTTAATAAATTAGTGATTAATTAAGACCACAGTGAACAACAGCTTAAGTAATGGTCATATTATTGTCTTTATGTCACTTCACAAACACTGCTTCTGCATTTGATAATTTCAGACTCACTCAGGCAGTTGGCTGATTTCCATATCCAAGTATTCATATGCTATGTGATTCCAAACGGTGAAGAAAAAGCTATACAATTGCTCTGCATTCATTGACAGCGTCACTCAAAAGCCAAAGTCCCTGGCCCCCAGGCCACTGACCAGTGGCCATGAGTGGCCTTCTAGGAACCCAACCCTACATCAAGAGATGAGCATCAGGCAAGCAAGGAAAATGACTCCATGTGTATTTGGCAGGCATCACCCTCCTTGCCACCTGTTCTCCACTTCCATTAGACCGGCTGCAGCATTAGGTCTTATGGGAGTGCAAACTCTACCATGAACTGGCATAGAGGAGCTAGGTTTTGTAGACCACGAAGCATTCCAAACAATCCCTTCCTAACCCCAACCAGTGAGGAACTTGTCTTCCATTAAACTGGCACTGGAGACAGAAAAGGTTGGGGACCATTCTTGTAAAGTAGAACAGAAGGAGCTTACTTGGACACCTATTATTCTCAGACTATACCACAGTTCCCACAGCTTGCAGATGGATCATCTACAAGAGGTTACAGATTTCACTTTCTCATCTGCGCGTGTTTAGTTTTCGGATGCTATAATTTCAAGCTCCACTTGAATGCTTTCCTTACAGCTCCTACATACTGTACATTTTCTTTAGAAGCAGAGTAGTGATTCTCTGAGTCAAAGAAAGTGCAATATGCAAGGCAGTTTATTCATGTGGACTTGGGGAAATGGAGCTGTTTTCTTCCTGTACTGTGGTCCTGCCTGATACCTGTCTGCTCCTCTTGAAAGAAACTGCTAGTGGGCTGAGGAGATAGCTCAAGGGCATAAGAGCCTGGCAAGCCCAAGGTCCTGAGTTCAATCCCTAGTACTGCCAAAAGAAGAAGGAAAAGAATAAAGATGAGGAGGAGAAGGAGAAAGGAGAAGAAAGAGGAAAGGAGACAGAAAGAGAGAAAGAAAGAAAGACAGAAAGAAAGGAAGAAAGGAAGGAAGGAAGGAAGGAAGGAATTAAGGAAGGAAGGAAAGAAGGAAGAAAGAAAGCTGCTAGAGAATTTCAATAAAAGATACTTCATGGAAAGACTGGGTACCACAAATACTGACAGAGAAACATTAGTAGATAAATAGTCAAAAATAATCTTTGGCCATAATAAGAGAACTGCAATGAAGGTGAAGATACTTTCTGCACACTCTACACCCACATTAAAAAAAAAAAAAACAGCTTTGTTGCTCAGGTTAACTTTTTAAGCACATACAAATAAAATAGAGCACTCAGAAGGAACTGGCAGACTCAGTAAACACTAGCCATAGTGGTGAACACCTGTAATCCCAGCACCTGGGAGACTAAAGCAAGAGGATAGCTGAGAGTTTGAGGGCAGCTTGAGTTACATCATTAGTTCAAGGCAAGTCTGAACTACATGGTGAGAATTGTCTCACCCATCTCCCAAATAAGTAAGTTTTAAGGTAAAGTAGCTAAGAAAATGAAATGAGGGAAATAGGGATTTTTAAGACAAAGGAAAATGCAGATTGTGGCAAGAGGAACAAACAATATCCATATACTCAAAAGAATATTAAGTTGAAAATAAAACAAATTTGTTCTAGATGAACCTAGCTATGACCATGGAGTGTTCATAAATAATCTTCTAGTAGTAGAAGTAATCAAGAAATGGAAGGCTAGATTGAAGAAGCTGTGAGAATTCTAAGACCCTGAACATATGGCAATGTAGCCCTTGAAAGTGATGCTGTAGGGCAGTATTGGGGGGACGTTACTCTGTAGGACATGAAGTCCACAATTTATGTACAAATGTGCACATGTGCATGGGTAGAAGTAGGAATTGTAGGGGTGTTCTGAACTGAGCTTAGGAAATAGTTTTATAGAGAACATAGTCACTATTAAATCTTAAGGATGTTTTCAATCTTGATATTTTCTGTCACTTTTCTGAAGGTGTCAAGGAAAAAACACACAGGAAGTTCAAGACATGCTGTCAAATCAAACTCATATTTCACATGCATGGTTTAGAGTATTTATTTTATTAAGTTCCTAGAAATTTCTCATGTGGTCAGCTTAGAAATGTGACATAAAGTGAAATTCTAAGATATGACTACCAAATAATACAATGGAAAATATTCTTCTGACTCTAATTTAAAATTTTGCTTTCTATTAGTACTATAAAAGGGTTATGACTTTAGAAGGCCAGTGTTAAGAGAAAACTATAGAATTAATGACAATGAAAATTATTCTATGGAAGAACAGATGATATGTTATTCTCTACTTGTGCACCTATAATTGTCACTGATTAAAAGGGAAAGGGAAAAAATTGTCCCTTGTAATTGTACATGATTACATGGGCCCAAGTCATACTGCCACAGGAGCACCTGGACTATTATGATCAAATTAAGTTCAACTTGTGTTCATTTCTTCCTGTTAGCCGTTTCTCTAGGGAATGCGAACTCTCATAATTTGACTTTTGTTCATTGACATCTGATTTGGATTGTAGATTCTCAGACATCACTGGGAGGGTGCTCAGGGGCATGTGGCAGATTACTGGGTGCAAACACCTCCTTAGGCAGTTTGAACTGGAATGACCAAAACAAATATTTTCTTTAGAGGTAGGCTGATGTTTTCTGGGGCTTTCATACGTTATTCATAGAGTAATGGTACAAAGAGGGAAACCCTGACAGAACACAGAGCTGAGATGGTAGTCATTGCTCATAGTGATGTAGGTGGGGAAGCCTTTGTGCTTTGCCAGATAATGCACAGGTAGTCTCCTGGATCTATGTAACCCACTGAACTGAGCCTAAGTGCAGAAGTTCTTTCTGGTAACTGTTTCCCCTAAACATCCTTAAATTAATTGAAGATTTCTTTCAGTTTCATTTTGGAAGTACAAAGTTTTAATTTCTCTACTTGGGTTTTTTACATTTATAAGAGGCCACTCTTAATTCATGGCATGGATAAGGGAGAGATTTTGGGATCATACTAACTCCTGTGATCTAAGTTAGAGAATTATTTGGATTCAGAGGAAAGATTCTGAGATACTTGTCCCTATGTGCAGAAGTCTGCTTTGTCGAATCAGTGATGTTGGGATCAGAATTTACTAAAAATGGAGGAAATAGGATTGTGTGGAAATGGAAATTAGAATGTCATGCTGTTGGAACAAGGACCTGAGAACAAGGATGGCTGTCATCAGGAAGTCAATCAGTAACCAATGCTGGAGGGGCTGTGGGATAAAGGAACACTTCTTCACTGTTGGTGGAAGTGTGGATTGGTAACCACTATGGAAATCAGTGCGGAGGTTCCTAAAAAGGCTAGGATTAGACTGGTTTATCAAGATATCATGTCTGCATCTTGTCCTCTGAATAACTACTGTGAAGACAACCATGTGCAATGTATTAATTATTGTGAGTGTCCTATTAACCTGAAACTGTTTCATCTTTTTTTCTCATTAAGATAAATAAAAAAATAAAAACGTTTTTATAAAACTAGGCTACAGATAAGACATAGTGGGATTTGTTCCATAGCTGAGCCTGCCGTGAGGAACTGGAGCCCGCTGGGAGAGATTGGTCTGTAGGTGTGATGCGTGATCTGGAAGGAAGTATTCTTGACCGGTCTCTGCCTCTGCCTTTGTCTCTGCCTCTGTCTCTGTCTTTGCCTTTATCTCTGTCTCTGCCTCTGTCTCTGCCTCTGTCTCTGTCTTTGCCTTTATCTCTGTCTCTCCTCTTCTCTGCTTCTGTCTGTCTGTCTGTCTGTCTGTCTCTGTCTGCCTTCTCAGTGCTTGTGTTTAAGTAGCTGTCTTGCAGCACGCTCTTCTGTCACCATGCTTCCTTCTTCCTCTTTTAAATTCTCTGTACTTTCCCCCAGTAACAAAAAAGCTCACTAATGCCTGCAGCACACTTTCACGGAGGTCACTTTATGTAGGTTATGCTGGGGAAGGATTTGTTACTTTCAGCAAAGTATCTCTCTTTGGCTGAGGGTAATTCGGCTAGCTTATAGCCAGTGAATACTCACAGACATCAGGATAGTACATGTTCTCAGTCCATAAGAAAGACCTCATTCTAGCAATCGCTGTGCCTCCAAGTAATTAGTCTTTTGAAAACATCTGCCTGTAATTTATCCCAAACTAAGAGAAATAGAGATAACTACATTTATTCACTGCCTGTTCCCATCTAGGCACTTTAACAATTAACACTAATAATCAAGAAATAACTAATCTTTGATTTTTTATCTCTAAATTATTATGTTAAATTGTATACACATGTACTTTTATTTAATCTTCACAACTCACAATTTTACCTTATTCTTCTTTATATGAATGAAGAAACTGAAGCCAGGAAAAATGAATGATTTGCCTAAAGTAGCACAAGTATACATGAAAGTGCCTGGACTTGAATTTGGACTGTGTGGTCCAAACTCCTCACTCATAAACTTTAAATCATACTTCTCTATACTTCTTTGTTTCATTGTTATGAAAACAGCAAAGTATGTAGATATTATCTTCTTTTTATAATGAAGAAAATTACCATGGGAAGCTGTGTATCCCTCTAGAGGTCACATGATACTGCAATAGAAATATGGCTCTGCCCAGTCCCCAAGCTCTTACTCTCTCTGGTGTCCTGCATGAACTATAGGAAATCCATTAAAAAGTGCACAAACAGGGGCTGGGGAGATAGCTCCGAGGCACAAGTGCCTGCTGGGCAAGTGCAAGGTCGTGAGTTCGAACCCTGGTCCCACAAACAAAACAAAAAAACAAAAAAAAAAGTGCACAAACATGTATAAATCTTTGAGCAGCAGTTTTCATTTAGATTTACAGACTTGTGGAAATCCTCAATATATTTCCTTTTGAATGAGAAGGAACCAGTAAAGAGATTACAGTTAGTTTATACAGCCCATAGAGGTTCCACATACATCTCTGCTTCCCAAAGCTTCTATGCAAGGATATTCAGAGCTGTTATAAGCAAATTCCATTTGTAATAGTTCATGTAATTCTGGGATTCATCCCACAGACAATGCAGGGACCATGCTTGATATATTTCTGCATCCTCCATGGCAACTTCTAATGATGATATTCAAGAATATCTACTAACAAGATGAGAGAATATTTAAATTGCATGTAGATCAGTAATTCCCAGAATTTCAATGTCAGGGACCTCTTTTATTATTTTGTTTCACAGAACTCCCTTCCTTCTCACTAAATTATATTTTATAAATAATATTCCTTTATCCTCTTGCTTATAATTTAAGTTATGCTGAATCCACTAGTCCACTAGAGCTTTCAGTAATCAACAGGTAGTCAACAGTAAAAGTGAATGGAGATACCAAAATTCCCACAGTTAAATGCAATATTATACACAGAAGCCAAGGTATCAACTAATGTGTTCGTTGGTGGATGAATAGATAAAGAAAGTGTGCTTCACATGCACTTACTAAATTGATAAAATTATCTTTCCAGAAATAAAGAGTAGAAGCATCTTAAGTATTTAGTACAGGGTTTACAAGGCTCATTACACAGGTCAAACTTATACTAATACTCCTATTTTCAGCCTCCCAAGCACTGGACTTACAGGTGGGCCCAATCTCTTTTGCCATCTCAGTGCGCCCTTGTTGTAGGACCAGTACAGGGTATGCTGGGGATTGAGCCCTGGTCCCTGTACCTGCCTAAGCAGGCACTCTAGTCTGCTGAGCTACTTGGCCGGCCAAAGTAGGAGTGTCTTAATTAACTTATGTAACCACCAATCACGTGTAACTGACTTCTGTATGGCCCAGAATATTATTATCTCTAGTGCAGTATTCCTGTGGCCAGGACACTTATGGTGGAAACTATTGAAAACCCAGGAATAAACTCAGAAGTTTCTTGAAATGTAAGGAAAACTTCAAAAGTTAAAACTTTCCAACATAGTCACAGCAGCATCTCTTTCTTAGCAAACGGGAATCTTTTGAACAGGAGAAAGTAGGGCCAGTTGCTAGCAGATAGAAGTTGTAATATGAGTGATGGAAAAGAAATTTTTCCTTGTGCCCTGAGTCCCCAAGTTCTCCAAGCATTTGAGTGAGGGGCTGATAGCCCTGGATAAGAGACCATGGAGTTAGAATACTAGATCCCACATGGAAGTGTTCACTATATTGAAATGCTACTCTTGAAAAAAAAATCTATTGTTTGATTCAGTATAAATCTTTTTAACATATTGAAGAGTTATGTTTAGGATTTGCAAAGCTTTCTTCCTTAATTTCCTTGGAAAATTAGTGGACAAAACACCCTTGCACACCAAGGAAGTCAGCATCACAAAGCTGCTCGAGTTTGCCTTCTGTCTCCCAGCAGGCTCTGCAACTACCACTGAAAAGCTGCCTTAGAGGGAATAATGTTTCTGGGAACACAGTGCACTTCATGAACTCCCAACACCACTTTCTGTAGTTTATATGATCCTATTTTAACTGCTAATGGACTTTTAATGCTTTCCCCAACTGCAACAAAATGGCCTGCTGTTGCCATCAGCAAAGGAAATGGTTAGTGTCTTTTACTTAATTTGATTTCATTATTTTTGTTAAACAGAACAAAAATTAAACTAATCTAACAACCTACAGGGCATGGAAATTAGGTGAGATATGCCTCATGAATTCTGAGGACTTAGAATTTGCCCCTTGGAAAGCTTAATTTAGCTAGCATAAGGATAAGGTAAAGCTTGATCAACCCTGTGTCCACATATTTTAAGTGTGGCAGCAGCTTCTATGTCCATATCCACTGGTGCCCAGAACATGTCTGCACCCTAGGATGTGGGGAGAGGAGCTGTGAACAGCATTCATATAAACTGGGAAAGTACTATTATCGATATCATTAGCAGGCTGTGTGGTAGTACTACAGGCAGTGTGGCCTGATCCCCATAGTAACTCCCATGTATCCTTATTCCTAACTTTATAACTGAGGGTAACTGAAATTTCCAGGCCTTGGATAATGTAAGCAAGATTAAAAATAAAACATTTCTGTTGAAACCAGAACTCAACTTTCTCCTTTTTTATTTTCTTACACCAGTTGATTGATGTAATGTTTGTTGGTTGTTTTTTTTTGTTTTGTTTTGTTTTGTTTTTAATGCATTGTTTCTTTCCCTTACTAGGCTGTGTATATCAGGAAAGCCACTTCTATGTTCGTTTTGCAGCATCATTTTATGCCAAGGACACAAAATAATATTTAGAATGAAAGAAGTGTTTTACCTATGAGTTGTCCCTTGGCACCCACAGTGGATTCTTTTTTCCAGGACTTCCTATGGATGCCAAAATTTGTGGATACTCGAATCCTTTATAGACAATGGCATACTGTTTTTATATAATTTCTTCAGTCCTCTCATGTATTTTAACTCATAATATCTAATACCATGCAAATGCTACGTATACATTTGTGGCATTATGTTCTTTAGGAAATATAACAAGGAAAGTCACTACATGTTTAGCATAAGGGAATAGTTTTCTGGATGTGTTTGATTGTGAAATGTTGAATCGTCAGCTAAGACCCCGGTACAAGCACAAATGCTGACTATATATGCTGAACAGATAAATGTCTTTATCAAACTACAAATGGAGTTTGAAATTTATTTGAGCAGACTCTCAGGAAATCAAAAACAGTTTGCTCTTTACAAGGCAACAGGTGGAAAATTCAGAGTAACGATTTACAGATATGCCTTTCATTATTTTCTGTTCTATAACTAAACAGCTAGAGTAATTTAGTTCTGAAAATGCATAGTGAGAGGGCCAACCAGAAGCTCATTGGATTAAAGCACTTGTTTAGGCAGTTGCAGGGACCGGGGTTCCATCTCAGGCACCACACTTTGTACTAGCCCCATCTGCAGAGTGCACTGAGAGCCGGAATGAGACTGAGCGTGGTGCTGTGTGCCTGCAGTCCCAGTGCGTGGGAGGCTGAGAACAGGAGGATCACTACGAGTCTGATCTGCACAACTGTCAGAATAATCTCTCTCAAAAGCATCTGATCATTATTTTTTCCTGTGTAAACAATTATAAAGTGCAGTGAGACACTGTAGACCCTGTACTAAATACATAAAAGTACCTATACCAACACAAACTTCAATATAAATTTTACATGGATTCATAAGTTTTTAATTAATTTAATTTTAGTTAATAAAATGTGTATAGTTGATAATGATCATTAAGCAGGGCGATAGTCACACTGTGGTCACCATTCATGGAGGGTCATAGACAGCTACAGTGTATGTGCATGATGTGCAAGAAGGAGATTTTTGACTTTATTGGCCAATTTGAAAACTTGGGGAGAGAGCCAGTTGGCAAATAGTAATAAAATTACCATTAAGATTAATATTCTGCCAAGTGACTTTTACAGTTTCCCCTAAAAGATGAGTGATTTGTCTAACTAAAGGAAGGTATCTTCTGTTTTTTCTAAGTAAAAATAATACCCAATCCAAAGCCTCCCCAGGGAAAATTAGATAAGCAAGACTGATAATGTGACTATAGCTCAGTAAGTGCTGGAGGAACACCGGAGCAGGCTCTACTGGCCATTGTCCAGGGCCCTGAGGGCCAGTTAGAGGCATTTGCCTTTATCCTAAAGGCACTGGTAAGTAATTGAAAAGCTCTAAATAGGAGACAGATATGAATTAATAAGGTCAGAACATTTTAAAAGAAAGAATTGTTACTGAATTCAGTAATATGACCTATAAAAGAACTTAAAGGGGCTGGGGAGGTAGGGGAGGTAGCTCAGTAGAATAAGCACTTGCCTAGCAAGCACACAAGGGTCTGAGTTCAATTCCCAGTTCCACAAAAAAAAAAAAAAAAGAACTTAAAGAGCTAGTTAGCATTTACAACTTCTAAATGTTCTTCAAATCCTTTCTAAATCAATTCTCAGGATCAATATATTAAATAAACAAACAAAACAATAACAACTAAGGCTGGGGAGACCGCTCAGCAGAACACAGGCCTGCCTGACAAGCGTGCTGACTGGTGTGATCCCCCCGTACTGCGTGCGTTGCAAGCCCCCAGAACTGCAGGGTCACTGGGCTGGCTGCTGAAATCAGGTGTTTTGGCACACACCTGTAATGTCAGCGCTGGGGAGGCTGAGCCAGGAAGATCACAAGTTCAAGCTGCGTAACAAAACCCTATACCACATGAATGAATAATAATAAAAAATAAAGCAACAAGGAAAATCCCCGGTTCCCACATGACTCCCTTTCTCTTGTTTCCTTGGTGGGGGATTTCCTGTTTCTGTGGATTTTCTTGCCGCTTGCAAGAGAGCTACAGTCTGCATGCAGATGCCTTCCTGAGGAGCGTGCCACTCTCTGGAGGACTTAAAGCCTTCAAAATAGAACATAAAATATAAAGAAAAAATATTTTTAACTAAATTTGAATAATAGGGATTATGTTACTGCTTAAATTAAATCTCGAACGTGAAACAAAAATGTTATGGTTTATGTCTAGTTGTCCCCCTAAAGCCTTATGCAATCATGGGGCAGGGACTTCTAGAGTTTGAGACTTGACTCATGATCCACTGGGATTTTATGTATTTTTGTAGGGATGGAATTATGGGTCTGAGTACTTCTGGGATTATGGATGTGGCCTAAGGCAGACAGGCTGAGGCAGAGAGCCTGAATGTGATATAAAGAGAGACAGAGAGACAGACTCACAGACTCACACTGTTCCTCTGCTGCCCTGATTGGTTGATTGCTTCTGTCACCATTGTTGTTGTCCCGCGGCCATGAACTGATGCTCTCCGCCCTGCCCCATTCAGCCTTGGGTCAGCTGAATATGGACTGAAGCCTCCAGCAACTGTGAGCTAAATAAACCTTTCCTTCCTTCATTTTGAGTGCCGGGTATTTGTCCCAGCAACAAGTAAAAAGTAACTAAGACAAAACTTCAGCTGAAAAAGACTACTCAAGGAAAGAAAGCATTTCATAGTGAGGAAAGTATATAGAAAAAATTCAGAGGCACAAGACCACAGAACATACCAGGAAGGACAAAGGAACAGTAAGTGACCCTCAGGGCATTTGTGGCAGCTGATGAGAGGCTGGAAAGCCATATACCATTATTGACTTGGCTTACCTGACAAAATGGAGAAAACTTTATGGTTGTTCACACAGGAAAAAATGATTAGATGCTTTTGAGAGAGATCATTCTGACCGTTGTGCAGAAAAAGCACAAAATGGAGTTAGGGGAAAAGCTGAGGCCTGCTTCCAAGGGGCATGAAGGCGGCTCAACCTCTGGGACGCACAGGGAGTTGGGACTATAAGCACTCTGCCTCCGCATGCCTGCCGTGCAACTTTATGGGGTGGATGAACAGAAGGATAGACTGATAAATTTTTGTTGCTGTGTTAGCACTGGAGATCAAACCCAGAGGTGTTCTACCTGGCTACATATCTCACCGTTTCCAATTTTTAATTCAAGACAAGTTCTTACTAAATTGATGGCGTAGGAGGGACTCAAAAGAGATCCTCCTGTCTCAAGCTCCCTTAGTGCTGAGGTCACCGGCATGGAGATAATTTTTAGAGTAAGATGTAGCCAATTTTTCTTTGCTATGGTCTCAATTCTTTCCCTCCCACCACATATTCGTATTTCAAATTTTATCACTCAGGGTTGAAAATTTTTTATTTTTATTTATTTATTTTTTTATTTTTTAAATTTTTATTTATTTTTTTTTTTTCTTGTTTCAGAACCTTTGTTTATTCACTCATTTTTATGGCCGGCTCAGCCTGCACCGAGGGCAGGGCTGGCGCAGCATGTGGTGCCAGGGATCGAATGGCAGTCCCTGAAGCCACCCAAGCTTTCCCACGCAGGCGCTTTAGACCACTGAGCCATCCCGCCGGGCCCCCAGGGTTGAAAATTGATAGATGTCACTGGCCCCGTCAGTTGGGGCATGCTGATTACCAAGTCCAGAGGTGGTGGCACACCCCTATAATTCCAGTGCTGGGAAGGCTGGAAACAGGAGGATCGTTGTGCATAGTGAGACTCTACCAAGTACGCTTTTTAAAAAGCAAAGAAAATTAATACATGAAAACCTTGCAAAGTAATGAGATCAAGAGAGCATATCATGACTGAGATTAGGCCCCCATGGAAGAGACTAGGGGGCCTGGTCGAAGTAAGTCAGCACCAGCCCCTGAATCTACCCGGTAATGTGGTCAGGGGCTTCCCAACCCCCCTCACTATGGGAAATGAATTTCTATTTCTCATAAGCCTTCTCAGTTTATGGAGTTTGTTACAGCAGCTCCGACCTACTAAAACAGACGCGTATCTTTAAAATGTTACATATTGCAGCCTCAGAATAAACTTGTCTATTCATCCTAATTATCTGTTCATTAAGTATAATTGAGAACTTGCTAATTAGTGGTAAATGATACATACTTAAAGGCAAAGGCAATATTGTCCTCAAGGGAATGAAAATGGTTCTTGGGAAGGCAAGTTTAAACATAGATAGATGATAGATAGATAGATAGATAGATAGATAGATAGATAGATAGATAGATAAACATGAATATACAAAAATTTAAGCACATACTCTATAAATGAAACAAATATATCACACAATATACCTATAGTATTAAAATGATAGAAAGGAGGAGAAGGTGATAGATAGAAAAAACTATTTTGAATGGTTTGTTGGTGAACGATAATAAAAATGCTACTCCAAATAAATGATTAGTGACACTTGCTAAATTTGATCCAAAATAATGACACTTTGTTTAACATAATTCTACATAACACCAAGTATTTGACAATTAATTGAGCATAATTGCGTGATTTGTCTCTGGTATCATACTGACTTTAGGAAAGTCTACCTGCAAAGAAAATAGAAATATCCTCATGACTCAGTATATATAGTCTTTTTGAGACAGGGTTTTGCTGTGCTGCTCTGCAGTTCAGGCTGGCCTTGAAATCTCAGCATTCTCCTTGCCTCAGCCTCCCAAGTGCTGAGATTACAGGCATCCACCACCAGCAGCCTGGATATTTTAAGTATAATTCTCTCTTCTGATCTGCAGACTTCAAGCCATCTTGAATGAATATTCTGTTATTCCTCAAAGCAATCTACTTTCTACAGAAAACAGAAAAGAGCACGTTTGTGTTCTCCTACTCTTTCTCCATAGGAATAACAAATAATTGTTCTAACTTAGAGCTAAGGAATGTGAATTTCAAAGCTGTTTCCGTGAATGTCATGGTTCTAAGGCAGACTTCATAGGTCTAAGGATTCCCATGATCTAATACTTAAGACTCAAGAGATCTAGTGAACAATACTCAGTTAATCTCAATGCAGAATCATGCAGGTCTCACAATCACTTCTGTCTGTTGCCTCTTTCCTCTCAAGGTGCGTTGTACGTTCCAAACCAAAGGTTCTCCTCAGGCACTTCTGAAATGCAAACTAACGTTGCAATCTCCACAGAGCTGCTTCGTCTGCTCTGGCAGGAAGAGTAAAGCAAGCAATAGAATCCAAATGTGAGTGGCTGCGCACACACACAGCGCCTCAACCCTGGCTCTCTGCTGAACTTGTGCGCACTCTATCTGCACTCCAGATTTTTCATTTAAGATAGAATTCTCTCCCACTACTATTTCTGGAAGAACCGAATCTCCCCACCTGCCAGTGTGTTTTCCAAAGTCACTGAGCCTTTTAGATCCATGCTGCACTCTCTAGCTACCAGGAAAATGTGTATGCTGAAAAATATGAACCAGAATAAGCATTAAGATTAACATAGTCCATCTACAGTTTTGCTTAGACATATTGTATTTCTGTAGCACTCTTTCTCTTATTTTTTAAAGTCTGTTTATTTGTTTGTTTGTTTGTTTATTTATTTATTTATTTATTTGGCACAGGATCTAGCTACATAGTTCAAACTCCAGTGAGTCTTTTTTCTCCTCCTCTCCAGAGCTGGGGTTACAGGCATGTGCTACCATGCCCAGTTTCAGTGGCTGACAGTAGTGCCAGGGGTTCTGAGGGCATGGTATGTGGTACCAGCAATCAAACCCAGCTCCCTGCACTTACCAGGCAGGTGCTCAGCCCATTGGGCTATCACCCCAGCCTCTGTAGGACTCTCTCTGATATCCAAGGAAATGTTCCATGCACTGAATTCTGTGCTTCAATATCACTCAACTTGGACTGCCTCACTCCTTGATTTTTGTGACTGTATATGCTCTCAAATTTCCACCCATTTCTTACTTTTTTGGTTCTGCTTTTCTGCCCAGCTCCTACATATTACTACCATTCAGATTTTCTCTTTTGCCTCCACAAAATCTTTTCAGATCATCTTTTCCACCATTTTTTTTCTGCAGATGGTTGCTGCTCACCACCTTTCTGCCCTTGACCATTGGACCATCAGTTAACTTCCACTTGAGATCTCACCTTGTGTATTCCTAAGGTTCCTCAAAATCAGCCTCACACTAAGTTGAACACCTCTACTGAAAAGCCATCGCTCCTGCCTTTCCAAGACTTGTATTTTTATTACAAGCTATGTGTAATGTATTGCCACTTTTCCATTCTCGTCATCTACACCCAATCTCACAATAGATGTCATTTTTTATCATTTCTGTCCACTAAAATATGTCCAATGATGTTGCAGTTCAAATCACCACTATCTTTATTCTTCAGTAGTCTGTAGTTATTTTCTAAACTGGTACATAAAAATTGTACACAGTTACATGTTACCAAATGGTGTTTCAGTGCCCATATACATCATGCAATGTTCAAATCAGAGTAAGCATCTATATCATCAAATATCATCTCCTCATGGTAAAAACGTTCAAAATCCTCTGCTTTAGTTTCTAGGAAATGCACAGTATATTTTTAATGAGATATGCAATCACACATCACAAATTACTGCTCCTATCTAGTTACAATTTTTTAATCAATCTTTCCCCATCTGCTCAGCCTCCTTGTTCCCAGCCTATAGTAACCAGCATTTTACTTTCAATTTCTATGAGGCCAATGTTTTCCATTTCCATATATAAGTGAAAACATACAGATCTTTCCCTTTTGTTCCTGCATTATTCAACTTAAATGATCTCCAGTTCCATCCATATTGTTCTAAATGACAGAAGTTTATACTTTTAGTGACTGAGTTGTATTTCATTGTGCATACGTAATACATTTTCTTTATTCATTCATTAAGAAATGGACACTTAGGTTGTCTTCTTTCTTTCATTCAATATGAGTCTAGCCTTTGTTTATTATAAGTGATCCAGAAATATATATATCACACCTGAACCACCGGATATCTTTTTTATTTAGTTTTTAGTTTAATTTTAAAAAAATAAAATAGCAATGAAACAGATTCAAAACAAGTTAGTATGACGATTACAGTAATTAATACCGCACATATTGTTATCTTCAGAGTGGTTATTCAGAGGAAAAGATGCAGACCTGATATCTTGTCTAAACAGTATTAGTACAAACTTATTTTCAATGAACTAAGACAAAGTAGCTATATATCTATCCTAACTCTCTTTTGTACAGATAGATAGATAGATAGATAGATAGATAGATAGATAGACATACATATTTTTTTCTTTTTAAAGTTTCTAATACTAGGAGAAAATATCATATCATGTCTTATAAGTAGATTGTAAGTCAAAGATACAGTATAAAATAAAACGTATAATTAAACAATATTCAGAAAATTAATTAAGTATTGATTAATTAAAATTAAATATTTCAGAACAATATTCCAAAATTCAAATCAAATTGTGTGTTCAGCTTAGAGACCAGAATGTTATGTATCATATGTATGAATCTGGACTCAATTCAGAGTACTCACATAGTGTTTATTTTTTTTTTTTTTAATATTTTAAATATTTTATTGTACTTTTTTTTGACACAGTGTCCTACTATATAGTCCAAGTTCTCCTGTGCTCATTATATAACCCAAGCTGACCTCAAACTTGTAGTGATCTTCCTGCTTCAGCCACTTGAGAGCTGCATTTATAGACAAGCACCAGTATGCCTGACATAAAGTATTTTATTTTAAATAACTAT
>PVJA010028655.1:0-27182 GCA_004027025.1 Myocastor coypus | reverse complement strand
AAAAAAAAAAAAAAAAAAAAAAAAAAAAAAAAAAAAAAAAAAAAAAAAAATAAAGGAGATGGAGAAGACTTTACAAAAATCAGATAAGCCGGGGCCAGCCTGATAGCTCAGTGGACTAAAGTGCCTACTTAGGCAGAGCACAGCGGCGGGGTTTGATTCTCACCCTGCCATGCCGGCCCTGCCTCCAAGGTGCCCTGAGATGGCGACTGAGACTGGTGGCGGCACCTGTAATCCCAGCACTTGGGAGGCTGAGAACAGGAGGATCACAAGGAGTCCGGTCTGTGTAGTGAGACCCTATAGAACCTGTAGGTCACGTACTAAACACACTTAAAAAAAACCAGATTGCCGGGCCATGGTGGCCATGGAGGCTAAGGCAAGAGAATCGGTGTGAGTTCGGGGCCAGCCCGGTATACAAAAAGTGAGCTCAAGGCCAGCATTAACTGCATAGAGAGACCCTGTCTCAAAAGACAAAAAAATAAAAAGAAGTCAGATAGCTAAATAATCTGACCTCTCCCAGTAAATTAGGAGGTCACGTGGACCCTGAGATTGAACTCACCAATCAATAACAGAATGGGGGGGCCCGGCAGGATGGCTCAGTGGTCTAAAGTGCCTGCTTAGGAAAGCTTAGGCGGCTGCAGGGACCGCAGTTCGATCCCCGGCACCACATGCTGCGCCAGCCCTGCCCCCTCAGGACAGGCTGAGCGGGCCATAAAAATGAATAAACAAACAAAAGTTCTGAAACAAGAAAAAAAAAAATTAAAAAAAAAAATTAAAAGAATGGCATGGAATGCAGGGTCTCACGCCTGGCTTCTGTTCTGACAAAGGGGCTTGCTTGTGGGTGACCTCAAACTGGCGATCCTCCTGCCTCAGCCTCCAGAGCACCTGGGATTACAGGCGTGCGCCACTGTGCTCGGCCAAGGGCTGTCACCTCTTGCAGGTGTCACCGTGGGTGACAAGTATCTCTGCCTCGCTTTCCAAGTTCGCCACTCATTTTGCTAAGCAGAGCAACCCTAGGAGGCCTGAATCCTGTTCTCGCTGGCTTTTGGTTTTGGCTTTTGAGCCAGGAATTCACTGTGGGACCTAGGTTGGCCCCAAACTCACAGAGACCCTCCTGCCTTAGCCTCCAGTGCGGGGATTACCGGCATGTGAGGCCACGCCCTGTGAGCGGGTGCTGCCACCAATTTCTAGGTGAGGATGTGCTGGAGCAGGGAGGTGACACTCATGTCATACAGACAGGGCAAGGCAGTGCCCACCCCTTGGAAATTAATAAACCAAGGTATGACTTTCATTATTTTAAAAAATGTCTTTAAGCTGACGCCTTGTCAAGTTGGTCATTTCCAGCTGCCTGGAGCACTTGACATGTGTGGGCCCGGACTCCGCTTCCTCGGGTGCCCACAGCGCAGTGGGGTCTCGGCAGGGCCTGAGGACTCTCAAGACACTTCAGGCTCTGCACCCTGGGGTCTCCCCGGGGGTCTCAGGAGAGGTGCGTCACATCGTCTGGTGCAGCCAGGGCTCAGGCTCTCCCAGGGGACACGGATGTGGCCCCAGCCTGCCTGCTCTCCTGGGCTGCAGGGGATGCTGCTGCCGCTGGGTTCCAGGCTCCTCACCTGGGGGTGCACAGAAATGGGAAGCAGAGGCAGGGAGCACTGCAGGTCAGAGCCCAAGTGGAGCAAATTAGTGACCTGGTGAGAACTCAGCACTGAGCCTGGGGTGCCCAGAGGCTCAGAGAGCCAGAGACGAGAGAGCCAGAGACAGACAGAGACAGAGACAAACAGAGAAAGAGACAGAGGCAGAGACAGAGACACAGACAGAGAGACAGAGAAATAGAGTCAGAGAGACAGAGACAGAGGCAGAGACAGACAGGGACGGAGACAAAGACAGCACCTTGCTCATCCTCTCGCCCTTGCTCGGCCCGGCCCCGGGGCATCTCAGACCTGTGCTCCTCTGTGCCACTGCGCCCTGCTCTGCACCCAGCCCAGGCTGCCGCGTGGGCCCCTGGGCCTGGCCGTGTTCGGCTCTGCCGCACTGCCGGGCTCTGGAACACCCACCCCGCTGCATGACCTCAGGCCAGTTCCTTTGGAGAACAGGAACCAAGCTGCGGATCCGACATCCACGAAGCCCAGGGTCGAGTCTGGTCCACGGGCACCTACTCAGCACATTGCGGTGCCTGGCACGCAGAAGGCGCGGAGTGAATAATTCTGAGGTGTCCCTGGCCTTGGGGTAAGCACGAATGACACAGGGGCCCCACAGGGATGACTGTTTCTGCACCTGAACCTGACTGACCCTGGGTTCTGTTCTCCTCTTGGGCCTTCTCGAGGCCTCTCTGTTGGGACACACGCCAGGGACTCAGCCAGGGATCACCCGGTCCTTGGTCATCACAGCCGGCTTCCACCTACGCCTCCCGGGCCAGTTTTAGCAGCAAGCCCGCCCTCGCCTGCTACGGCCTCGTCAGTGCTTTGACTGGGCAGCACCCGAGTGGACTCTCACTGACCACAGCAGGCCATCTCCTGGGTATCTCCACCTGCACCTGCCACCATACTGCAAAACAGGTGTGGTGGCTCACACCTGTGACCCCAGACCTCTGGGAGGCAGAGGTGGGAGGACCCCAAATCCGAGTCCAGCCTGGACAGCTAAGCAACTTCGTGAGAAGTTATCTCAAAGTTAAAATAAATACAGCAAAGGCTGAGGTCGTAGCTTAGGGCAAAGGTACTGGGGTCCATCTGAGGCTCTCTAAGACGCTGCTACCAGTGCCGGCCCACTCACCCAAGAATGAAACCCAGGACCCGGATGTGGCCCGGGCACCCTCAGCCAGGCTTTTATACCCTAAAAGTTCCACAGGTCTCTTCACCTCAGGCCTGTGAGCTCAGGGACTGCCTGCTCTCCCTGGATTCCTCCCTGCCGGCCCCCACCAGCTGCCGCTTCTCCTGTCTGAACTCCAGGGGCCGCGCCCAGTGCCCGGTCCTCAGCCCTCCCCCCACAGGACACAGGGCCTGGGGACCGCACAAGGGCCTCCACGCTGAGCCACATCCATCCCCAGCCCTTTTAAACCTTTTCTGAGGCAGGGTTTGCTAAGCTGCCCCACTGTCCAGGTTGGCCTTGACCTCGCTGACCTTCCTGCCTCGGCCTCCTAGAGGGCTAGGGTTATAGGCATGCGTCACCACACCGGCTCTCTAACCTCCGTTTCAGTTCATGACTTTGTAATAAATCACCCCATCATTTAGTAGGGTGTAAATACCATTTGATTTTGCCCCGGGCATTGAGGACCTGGGATTTGCAAAGGTCTCACGTTGGCAGTTCTCCCTTGGGGTGTGCCGTGGGTCGAGCAGGGCCGCCACCTCAGGTCCCCACCTGCCGCCCAACGGAGCTCCTGACGCACCTCACTCCCACCCGGTGACCTGTGAGTCCGCAAAAGCTTAGGCACGTGGAGGACAGGTGACTGACCGATGTGGAACCGCCCCCTTGCGGCCCCTAGCCCTTGGAGCTACGCAAGGCCCGCCCTCCTCTGTCTCTCTAGGCCTCCGCAGCACTCAGCCAGTGGTGGTGGCACTTGTCCATCATCCCACCCTGAGGAAGCTGAGGCAGGAGGATCACTGTGAGTTCTAGGCCAGCCTGAACTGTGTAGCAAGCTCCTGTCTCAAAAAAAAAAAGAAAAAAAGAAAGAAGAGTGAAGCCCAGCTCCCTGGCGACAGCTGCGGGCCCCAGCCTCCGTGTCTTTGGGGCTCTCTGTGTGACCCATGTGGGTACCTGTGCCCTTAGGTGTCCCCTACAGGAGACACCTGACAGGACTCCTCCCCTCTACTCTTGTCCCGCATGTCCGAGACAAGGAGCTTGCTGGGGAGGGATGCTAAGGCCTTTTCAATATTTATGTCCTTGTTTATTTATTACTTATTTACTCACTTTAAATATTTAGTACGGGGTCTACAGGGTCTCACTACACAGATCGGACTCTTAGCGATCCTCCCAAACGCTGGGATTACAGGCGCGCGCCACCATGCCCAGTCTCAATCTCGTCTCAGCGCGCCCGGGGTCGGGGTCGGGGTTGGAGTTGGGGTAGGGGTGGGGGTGGGGGTGGGGGCGGGGCCCGCGCGGCTGCCACTGCGCACTGCCTAAGCAGGCACGTTAGTCCTCGGAGCTATCTGGCCGGCCCTGTTGTTGTTTATTTATTTTCGGGCTTGGGGACTGGACCCAAGCCTTCCTTTCCGTCTGAGCCACATCGCCTTCCCGCTGCATTTTATTTCGGAGCAGGGTCTGGGTAAACGACTACCCAGGCTGGGTTGGTCCTGCTCTCCTCCCTGCCCACCTCACAGCAAGGGCCACCGCTCCCGCTCGTCTGTCACGTGCTGGCTGTCACCTTATTCTCTCCAGCCCAGCCCAGTTGACCTTTCTCTCTCCACACCACAACACTTGGGTGGCTTCTGATGTTTTACTGTTTCCTGTGCTTCTTTCTTTTTTGGAGGGGCGGGGAGAGGATCTGAGTTCTAGCTCAGGCTGGCCTTGAGCTCCCAGCATCCTCCGGCCTCAGCTTCCTCCTCGGGGGCTGTAATCACAACCCCACACAAGCACCCTTGTTACTTGCACTCTTGTGTGGGGGCCATTTGAGGAGGAGACTCCTACTCCATGAACTACCCTGGGGACACTTTATTCCCACTCAGTCAGGCGGGAGACCTGAGTTCAAATCCTACCTCTGCCTTGCACTGCGGGCCTGTGGGCTGGTCAGGCCCAGGCTCACTGGCAACCCGGGGTCCACCAAGCCCAAACACGGAAAGGGTTCTGCAATGCTCAGCTCGCCTGGCCCCATCCGTCCGCGTTGCCCCACCTGAGAAGTGCACTTCTCAAGGTGCTGGCTGTGGTTCCAACTTTTTTTTTGGTCTTTTTCAGACGGTCTCACTCTGCAGCTCATGCTGGCTTTGAGTTCACTTTGTAGTCCAGACTGGCCTCAAACTCACAACAATCCTCCTGCCTCAGCCTCCTGGGTGCTGTGATGACAGTCCTGTCCCACCATGCTTGGCTTTGGTCCTGACTCCTAACTGCACTGCTTATGTAACCCAAAATACTGTCACAGGTGGGGGAGACCAGGCCATGTCCTGGGCTCAGGCAACAGCAGCCACCTCGAGTGGCTCAGTAGCTGTGGGGCATGAGGGACTCAGCTAGGGGTCCCCTTGCTCTCCAGCCACTTTCTTGGCCCAAAGGCCCCTGTCCTCAGCCTCCTGCCAGAGATCTTCTGAGAGAGGTTTTCTTCCTGTTTTCAAGGTACGAAAAATTGGACAGAGGAGAGAGCCACAGCAGCCCTGGGACAGGCTGTGTAGACGACTTTAAAAGTAAAGATGAGGGGGCCCGGCGGGATGGCTCAGTGGTCTAAAGCCCCTGCTTAGGGAAGCTTGGGCGGCTTCAGGGACCGCGGTTCGATCCCCGGCACCACATGCTGCGCCAGCCCTGCCCTCGGGGCGGGCTGAGCCGGCCATAAAAAATGAATGAATAAACAAACAAAGGTTCTGAAACAAGAAAAAAATAATAAATAAAAATGAAAAAAAAAAAAAAAAGTAAAGATGAGTAAAATGTGCTGATGAGGTCGTGTGTGGGGGCACACGCACATCTATAATCCCAGCACTGAAGAGGCTGAGGCAGGAGGATCGCTGCGAGTTTGAAGCCAGTCTGGGCTACAAAGTGAGCTCAAGGGCAGCCTGGAGCTTCACAGCGAGGGCTGGTGTGGGAGGAAGTCGAGGTGTGGGAGGCCGCTCACCTGCCCCAACAGGACGTGGGGCGGGCCAGGCGGTGCGGACAGGTGCGCCCAAGGCCGAGCTGCGACCTTACAGGCTGCCCCCGCACATGCGCCTCAGCGCACACGCCTGGGCCCAGGCCGAGGACACCCACGCGCTCACACCCGCCGCGCGGGCACACCCACGCACGCGCCCACCCGGAGGGGGCGCAGGCTCCGGCCCAGCACGCGCACAGCTCGCCAGAACCTTCGAGAAACCAAAGCGCCGGCCCAAGTGCCCGCCCACCCGCGCGCACAGCTGTGCCAGCTTGCTCGCCGCTCGCTCCCTGTAGCCCACGAGGCCTCAAGCGCACCCCCAGGCCTGGGGCGCCCCCTTCCAGCGCGGGGACCCCCTCGGCAGGGTGACGTCCTGCGGTATCTCTCTTTCCCACCCGTGTCCCTGAGTCAGCCAGTGGCCCCGCGGCTGGATTGGAACGCAGATGTCCGCCCCATCATGCCCTCCAGGGCCCTGGCACCATCCTGGGTCCCCGAAGGTCCCTCGTAGGGCCTCAGCACCCCAGAGCATTTGGGGCCAAGACTGTGGGGCGCCCCCACCCCGGCTGCCCTCACGCCTGCACGCACCTCATTTTGCCCGCCGCTTGCTCACTGACCTGGCCAAATCCGAGGTCGGAGGGCCGGGCTGCACCTCAGACCTCAGCGTGCTGAGAAGTCGACTCAGAGCGAGGAGGAAAAGTAATCAGGAGCTATTAAGTGGAGAGGACAGATAAGCAGGACATTCTAGTCTTGTATTTATTTTTAAACAGTAATAAATGCATTTAGGCTCAGGGGGAAAACAAAACCTGGAAAAACTAAGTCACTATCTTTGGAAATTTATCGTTGGACAAATAGTATGGAGCGTGTCTTATTGTCATACTGTTCTAGGAGCCGGGGACACAAAGGTGAGGAGACAGAATCCCTTCGGGACTTTGGAGTCTAGAGAGTTCACAGATACTAAACAGGCTGGCCTTGAGCTCACTGTGTAGTCTCAATCTTGCGGGATGACAGGTATCACCACACCCGCAGGGCTGGCATTTGTGAGGAGAGAAATTTGTGTGTGTGGTCCTGAGCCGAGCACCACCCTCGCACCTTTTTCTTTGGGACAGGATCTTGCCAAGTAATTTGCCAATCCACTGCCACAGACTGGCAGAGTGCTGGGGTCACAGGGTTGCTCTTGTGAGCACCCATGGGATCCGAACCAGCAGCGTCACTGGCCCTGAAACTGATCACCAGGGATGTACGTGACCCCCTCCCTGCAGGCTTTGGAGGGAAGCCCTATGGTGCACCTCTTTAAGGTCAAGAATCTGCATCAACTGCACCTGGGAGGCTGAGGCGGGAGAATCGCTGGGAGTTTGAGGCCAGCCTGGGCTACACAGGGGGACTTTGAGACAAAACAGCAACAATAGCAAATAATCTGCATGAATTACTAGGGCCTTGATCTCTTTTCTTCCATGGATTAGTTTATTAAATCAGTGTGTGTGTGTGTGTGTGTGTGTGTGTGTGTCTGTGACCAGGGTTTGAACTCACAACCTTGCACTTGCCAGGCAGGCACTTGTGCCATGGAGCTATCTCCCCGGCCCCTAAAGCAGGTATTTATAATAGTCTCATGCATGTTTGTGTTCCATTTCAGTTATAATCCAGCCATGCTTATTCTGCCTCTCAGTGGTCCCAGTTCCTGGCCACTGGCAGCGTTTCTTGGCGCCGCCTGGACCTGTCCCTGTCAGGGCGACTTGTTCTTTAGCCCTCCTTCCTATGCCCGCTCCGGGCTCATCTCGAGTTTCCAGTTCCATAGCTGCCTTTTTTTCCCAGAGCAGTGGGTCCTTTTATTGGAGGGAGGATTAGAATCTGCTAGCTGGGCACCAGGCATGATCTTGAATCTTGAACCGGGTGGTTAAGGAGAGCTCAGCGCGCTTAATGAAGGGTGGGAGGGGAGAAGGAGCCGGGTGAGACGGTGGGGGAGGGGGGAGGTGGGAGCCGCGGAGGGAGGAGCCCGCGGAGCAGCGGGTGCGGGGTGGGGGGGTCAGAGGTGGCTCTTCTTGGATCCACTGGGGAAGCAGAGGCAACAGCACCTGACTTGCTTCTTAGTAAAATTCCTCTACCCACTGAGCTGGGAATGGCTGGAAAGGGGCTGGTGTCCTGGATGCTGCCCCGTGCGACGCTGGGGCTGGTGGCCGGGCTGGGTGCTGTGGTAGGTTTGGGCCCTTCTGGGGCTCAAGTGCTGCCCCCAGGAAGCGGAGGATGCCCACCGCTCCCCAGGTCATCCGAGCCTATCCTAAAGCGGCTGGCTTGGGCTCCGTTCAGGAGCAAAGCCCAGGTCCCCTTGGAAGGTGATCCCTGCCTTTCACTCATTCACCCTCTCCCATCTCTGAATATAAGCTCCCCGAGGAGCGGGCCTCAGTCACACTCACCTTGTGGTCCTGGCCCTGAGCCACCCCTGCCAGGTGGGTACGGTGTTAGCACGGGCTCAGACAGCAAGTTGAATAGCAGATCCTCTCTCACCTCCTGGGGCTGCCGGGTGAACCTCTTAGAAAGCATCAAGGATTGACTGAAAGGTTAAGCGGGAGTAGTGGGCGATTTTTCTTTCTTTTTTATACTTCAGAACAACAATGTACATTTACTATCTATTTATTTATTTATTTATTTATTTATTTATTTATTTATATTTTGGTCTTTTTGAGATAAGATCTCACTATATAGCTGAGGCTGGCCCTTAGCTTACTTTGCAGCCCAGGCTGGTCTTGAACTCGCAATGATCCTCCTGCCTCAGCCTCCTGACTGTTGGAGTTACAGGCATGCACCACTCTGCCCAGATGTCATTTATTATTTTTTAGAATGAAAAGAGCTAACTTTGAAAAAGCTTTCTTTAGGCACAAGGGGTGGTGCATTCCTGTCATCCCAGCACTCGGGAGGCCAAAGCAAGAGGTCACCCTGGGCTACACAGTGAATTCAAAGCCAAGGGTAGTGTGGACCACAAGGTGAGACCCAGAGTCAAAACACTGCGCCCCAGAATAAGGAAAAATCACTTTTGGTGACATATTGATGAAAAAGTGGCCCCTGGGGTGGTGACACACATCTGTAATCCCAGCACTCAGGAAGCTGAGGCAGGAGGATCTCTGAGCTTGCAGCCACCCTGGGGTACCTAGTGAGGCCACATAGGATATCTCAAACAACAACAGAAAGAAGATGGAAGAGGAGAAAATGGAATAAAGAAGGAAAGGAAGAGAAAGAAAAGAAAGCCACTGACTGGTGCGTCAGCAGCCTCTATGGGGTGCAGGATGAGCAGCTGGCAGGAGCCTGGGGGGAGTCACCCAAACCTACACGCAGGACACAGTGGTGCAGAGGAGGCAGACACGGGGAGCTGCCAAGGTGCCCGGGTTTGGGGCTCCAGAGAACCGAGTGGCCCGCAGAGGGCGGACACACAGGGTGTCTGCCGGCGCCCCTTCTCCCCACAGCGGTCTCGGCCCGTGTCCTGAACTCCAGCCCGTGAGGAATTTTTGAGACAGGATCTGGCCCTGTAGCCACGGCTGCCCTTGAGCACGTGGTGATCGTCCTGCCTCAGCCTCTTGAGCACTGGGATGCTGGCGAGCCTAGCTCACAGCAAGGTTTTTTTTTTTTTTTTTTTTTTTTTTTTGGTGGGACTGGGGTTCAAACTCACGACCTTGCACTTGCCAGGCAGGCACTTGTGCCACGGAGCTATCTCCCCAGCCCACAGCAAGTTTTAAAAATAAAAAATAAAAGGTGTGTTCCTGGAGCTCCCACCCCGTTTCTTTCCAAAAGCAGACAGAGAAAAGTATCTCCAGTGACGACAGCTGGCCGGGTCACCCTGGGCCTCCCTGCCATCATCACCATGTCAACTGGTGCTGGGGACAGCCTGGTGAGAGGCTGAGTCCTGCATCCCTCTACCTCCAGGCCCCAGGCAGTGGCATAGGTGGGTATTTCAGTATCCCCTCCCACAGCCAGCCGCAGCCAGCAGCCAGCGGAGGCCCAGGAGGCCCCCGGGGCCTGCTCTGACCTTGCACCTCCCCCACGGTCACCATGCTGAGTGTGCTCAGTGCTCCCTGTCAGCCGGAGTCAGGTTCCCGCTGCCTGGGCCCGCAGGGGGCCGGGTCCAGCGCTGCACCCCCAGCCCGGCGGCCGCCACCCCCCAGCAGGAGTTATTTATAACCGAAGGTCGTGTTACCTCCTGGCCTTCAGCTCCATCAGCGTCTCTCTCTCCTTCCATGAACACTGAGGACAAATGCCCTGAGCCCTCCTGCCTCAGCCTCCCCGCTAGAGGCCCAGCAGAGGGTCCCATGTCCACCAGGCTGGGACCTCCTCCCAGGTTGCCCAACTTCTGGTCCATTCTGGGTGGTGGCAGTTCATGGCCCAGGGCTCTCAGCCTGGGGCTGGCCCAAGGGATGTCTTCTTTGTGGGGGGACTGGGGGGCTGTGCACAGGCAGGGGCACCCCTGAGGTACAGCAGGCTCTGTGTTCTCAGCCTCATTTTCCCCTGAAAGTGGCTGGAGCCACCATGGGTGGCCTTTCATAAGGACCCTGACTTCTCTTTTTGTTTTGCCTTTTGAGACAGGGTCTTGCTGTGTAGCCCCAGGTGGCCTTGGTGTCTTCTTGCCTCAGCCTCCTGGGGGCCCTAGCTATGCCAGTCTGGGAGGTCTGGGAGGCGTCCTGTGGGTCCCGCCTCTTCTCTCTCAGCGTGCTTAGCTCAGTGCTGACTCCATGTCAAGAGCCTCCCGAACGGTGCAGTGCCTCCCCCCCCCCCCCCCACGGAAGGGCCAGGTGTGAGGTCCAGAAGGGAGGCCAGACAAGCAAGGGAGACCCTCAGGGCGCTTTGTGCACCCCAGGCAAGGCCCTGGCCAGGTCATTTGTCTCCCATCTCCCTGGGCAGCTTCAGGTGACCCTGTGGTCTCCGGGTACCACCTGGCAGTGGAGTTGGGCAGGAGGCGGCTGGGCCAGGGGCTGAGGGAAGGAATGGGGTACAGGGATCGAGGTACAAGGAGGGAGGGGTGTCGCTGCCTGTTGTGGAACTTCAGCTGCCTGACTTTCCTACCCCTTTTTCTCTTGGGCCTCAGTTTCCACAAATGAGGGATAAGGAGGTACTGGTGGCCCAGGGACCTTTCCCTTGGGTGTGTCCCCAAGCCCTGCCCTGGCAGACCCCAGGGGCCAGGCCAGGATGGCAGGGGCCCCATGAGGTGGTGTGCACGGGCCTCTAGGTAGAGGCAGGAGCGGCCTGGTGTCTGGGGCTGGGCAGGGCCTCCCCTCCCCCGCGCAGTAACTTGGTGTCCCCAGGCCTGAGCAGGCAGTGGCTCTGGGAGAGTTGCTGACCTTTCTGCCAAGTGGGCATCAGCACCAGGATGGGGAGGGGATACTGGT
The DNA here is from genome assembly GCA_004027025.1 of Myocastor coypus. Lineage (NCBI taxonomy): Eukaryota > Metazoa > Chordata > Mammalia > Rodentia > Myocastoridae > Myocastor > Myocastor coypus. The sequence continues at coordinate 16,064 of PVJA010028655.1, read as the reverse complement.
GACAGGAATGGGTCGTGATCTCATGACCTCTGGGACAGGAGCCAGGAGCAGGGATCTGCCTCGGCCGGGGCTGTCCTCACTGGCTGCTGGGCAGGCCCTGGCCAGGCTCAGTGAGTGGGGCACTACCAGCTCCTCCCTGGGGAGCCCTTCACATACTGCCGTGCAATTTGGGGGCCATTGGCGTCAGAACCGTGCAGCAGGCCACCATAATAAATGGGAGTCCTGTTGGGTGCCTGGCTCTCTCTCGCATACAGCTGCAGCCACCAGCCTCAGCCCAACCCGGCCTCCTTGATCTCTGGGAGGGCCTGCTGCTCACCTGTGGGGCTGGGGGCCCCAGTGGCAGGCTCAGTGGGTGTGCCCCTGGCTTTGTACCCAGAAGCTGAGCTCAGCACCACCTTGCCCTGTGATCACCATTTACTAGTTTCCCATAGGATAATAGCCACCCTGCCTGAGCCTTAGAGCTCGGTGGCTGCCAGCTGACTGAACCCAGCCCTGTGTGCAGCTCATATACCCATTTTATGGAGCATGAAACTGAGGCTCACAGAGGGCTGTGGTAGAGGCCAGCTCAGGAACCAGAGCCCAGAGTGCGGACAGTTCCCAGAGCAAAGCTGGCTGCCCTGGGCGCTGGGCCGGGACCAGCAGTTGCTGGAGCAGTCTGATGGCGTGGCCTGCTCACATCTGCCTGAGGCAAAACTGGAAAATAAGGGACATAAAGTCAGGTCTCCCTAGTGCTGCGGCTTCTCAGCCACAGAGATGCCTTTGGGCCCTTTCCTGGGCTGGCCTTGAACTCAGGCAATTGTCCTGCTTCAGCCTGCTGAGTGCAGGGATCACGCAGCGCACCACCACAGCCAGCTCACATTTCCCTTAATGTCCTTAAAATAAAACACGAGTGGGCTGGGGAGATAGCTCAGTGGCACAAGTACCTGCCTGGCAAGTGCAAGGTCATGAGTTTGAACCCTGGTCCCCCCCCCAAAAAAAACAAAACAAAAACAAAACCCACAAGTGACTGTGGGGAGCTCCTGAGTTGACTTTGGAAAAGTTAGTGATTGAAAGACCCAGCCCCTCCCCCCAGAGACTCTAGCAGGCCCTCGTGGGCATGGAGTGCTTGAGGGCTGTGGTCTGGAGGCTGGGGGTGGGACCCCTGGTTCAGCACAGACTCTGGACCCAGAGATGAGGCCTGGCCAGGAGAGGAACATTCCCGGCTGTGCTGTGGATTTGCAGGGAGGCTCTGGGCAGGTCTGCAGCTAGCGCTCTCTGCCCCAGATGGGAGGAAATGTTCCCTTCCCTGTGGCTTCGGTGTCCTGGCTCCCAAGGCTGGCTCCCAGGGAGTCTAGGCCCTGTGTGCAGGCCTCTCAAATCCAAAGGGACAGCACATTCCGGGGGACCCCACTGTCCCGCCTAGCCTGGCCTGGCAACCACCTGGGGACATGTCCCAACAAGCCCGAGTGGTGAGTGCTGCGCTGGCTCAGGGCCAGGCTGGGGACAGCTCCCGGCCTGATGCTTTTATAAGCGTGACTTCCCACAGCTCCCCTGCAGAGGCTGAGCCCAGCCATTCCTGCCTGCTCCCGGCTCCCAAAGACGCTGAGGCCATAAAGACTGGGTGTGGGTGGGTGGGAAGCTGGGCCAAATCCCAATAAACCGCTGGTAGTGCAGAACCGCAAAGAGAGAGTCCGGATCCCCCCCGCCCTCCCCGGAACAGAACGTCAAAGGGCACAGCTGCTGACGCAGATGTCAGCGCACACACAGCAGGGATAGCTGGCTCAGCCCCGGCTCCAGGGCCAGGTCTCGGGCCAGGTGCCTTGGACACTGTGTCCCCTGCCTGGCCAGTCCCCATGCACCTGCTGGCCAAGGGGCTCAGAGGCTGGCAGGACCTGGTGGAGGAGCTTAATGGGACATGGGGACAGTGGGGGAAGGAAGCTGCCGCCAGGGAGCCCCATCCGCGAGGCCACTGTGCCCTGCCCAGCCCGGTCCTCCCCAGGTGCAGCCGGGGCTCAGGCTTTACTTGTGGGACTGAACTCTTGCTTTTCCTCTTGGAGGCATGGCCAGGTCTCGCCTGGTATCTCTGGGTTTGCAGGTTGGGGCGGCGTGGCTAGATGAGCTCATCTGAGTCTCCAGGATCGGTTCCTCCTCCCCAGGTCCTGAGTCTATTAATAGCACCGCCACCCGCCCAGGCTCCGGGCTCCAAACCTCCGTGTCATCTCTGAGCCCCCCCCCAGTGGCCAGGTGCTTCGGCTTCAGCTTCTCCTGGGTGCCGTCACCATGGCCCCACACTCCGCCTCCTGCCAGACTACTGGAATTCTTGACCCAGTCAGGCATAGGCATGTGCCCCTACTGGCTGTGTGGCTTTGGGCAGGTGATTCAGCCTCTCTGGGTCTTGGCTGCGTCCACTCTACAGTGAGGATCATCTCAGTGCGATGCCTGAATCAAATATTAGGATGTACAGAAAGATCTCATCACAGCCAGGCTTGGTGGCGCACACCTGTAATGGCAGTACTTAGGAGGCTGAGGCAGGAGGACCTCTTGAGAGAGCTTGAACCAGCCAACACCAGTCCGTGCCAGAGTCCTTGGGCATCTGTCATCAGTCCCAAGGTTTCTCAGACAGGGACACTTTTGCCTCCAGGAGACACTTAGCAATGTCTGAAAACAGTTTCTGTTCTCACAGCTGGAGCGGTGCTAGGCGGGGAACAACCAACAAAGGCACGGCCAGCCCTGAGAGTCCGCAGGACCCAGGCAGAGAGGCTGGGTCTCAGGTCATCTGTCGCCTGGGTGGCACCCAGCAGGCTCAAGGGCCTTCCTTCTGCAAGCCCATCTGCTGGGATATGGGGCCGGGCAGGGGTGCAGTGGCCACCCATTTTGACCCATACTCTGGAATTTTCTGATGAGATCTTCACATGTGTGGGTCTCTACCCAGCAAGAAGAACCCCGGTCACCCTCCATCTCAACCCTGCCCATCACGGGCAGAGTTGCTTATTTTTATTTATTTTGGCACCAGGGTTGGACTCTGCCTCTGCACTGAACTACAATACCTGGTCTTAAATGATGAGAGTAGATCTTTCTAAATTCCCCCAGCTGGGCTGGAACTTGTGCTCCTGCTGCCTCAGCCTCCCAAAGTGCTGGGAGCACGCACGTGCCTCCTGCCTTCCTGAGCCCAGGGTGGCCGGGCTGCCAGGAAGGGCGGCTGGGTTCCTTCAGCCTCTGCAGCTATGGAGCTCATGTGTTGCCTCTCCAAAACCTGTTCCTTAAAAGCCATTGCCATCTCCTCTGGGCCTGGAGGGGGTCCCCAAGTCAGGGTCCCACTTGGCCTTCCACGTTTGGCTGGGCACATTCATCCAGCTCAAGTCTACAAGCGGATCGGGTGGCTTCGGACACCAAACCGCCGCATGGGCCCTGACACTCCTCCCGGCCCTGGGATCTCCGGGGGCCTCGGCTGCGTGAGTCCAGGCGAGACTGCAGGGGCAGCATCGGGTGGGCCTGGAGGGCCGCAAGCCCCTTCTCCTGGCAGCGTCGCGCGGTCAGCGCTGTCCTCCTGCGAGGGCCCTGGCTTTCCTTCCAGGCCGCCTCCCAGGACTCTCCTTCAGAACCTCAGAGCGCGGAGCGCCCAGCTGGGGGCGGGCCGGGCCTCAGGGCTCATGCCAGGCCCCGGCTCTCGACCTCTTCTTCTCCAGCCCGCTGTCCCCTCCCAGCAGTTGTCAAAGTCAGGAGAACCTGGGGACGCCTGGGCTGCACCGCGCTCTGTCTAAGCCCACGCGGGCGCGGCCGGCTTTCACGCTGCCAGGGCCACGCCGACCCCTACGCAGCGGCGGAGTCCCGCTTCCATCCCCGCTCTGGGGTCCTCGGACCTACTCCCCTAGGCCCGCACCTGGGATCAGGCCTCTGCATGCCTGTCTCCCGCGGCTCCGGGGCCGGGTATGGCAGAGGGGTGTGCGGAGAGGCCAGCACGGAGCTGACTCCAGGGTTCGAGTTTCGCCTCCGCCTCTGGGTAAAAGCGGCTCCTGGCCTCGGCCTGCTTGTTGGGCAAAGGTACCGGGTCGCCATCTGTATGGCTAGCCCCTCCGGAGGCGGCCCTGGGCTGACTCCAACGGCCGTGCGCGGCGCGACAGGTGGGAAGAGGAGCAGCGGTGCCCCCTTGTGCTCCGAAGAAGCAGCGCAGGGCCTTCCGCCGACACCCCTCCTCCCCTGCTTCCGCTGAGGCCTCCCTTGCCCAAGGGGCTCTTGGAGATGTCACCCTAACGCGAGCTTTTGGGGACCCCGCCCCTGGTTTGAGGAGGAAAAGGACGAGGACCTCCAGGAAGCAGAGGGTGAGGCAGGGCCTAGCAAAGACGTGCGCCTCTCACGCACACATCGCCCCCCTCCGTGCAGGGTCGGGGCAGCCCATGCCCATCAGGACACCTGGCAGTGCCCACCCCGCAGCCTGGCACCCGAGAGGAGGCCAGAGCGCCCTTGACAGAGGCACGGGAGGGAAGAATTGCACCCCACACTTGGCTTCTAGACCCTGACTTCCAGCCCCCATCCAACAGCTGCAGAGGACCTGGAAGAAACGGTCCCTCGGCCCCGAAAGGGCACCCCTGACAGGGAGGGGAGGTCCCTGGCTCTCGGTTCCTTCCCAGGCTCCTCCAGGAAGGTCAGGGGCCCAGATGCCGGAGAGTTGGTGCTGGGCGAGCACCTTATACCCGACCTTATGCTGCCCTGCGCCCTCATGCATACCCAGGTAGATGTGCCAAGACAGAAATGCAGGCGCCCTCGGGGAAACCGGCCTCTGTCCTGGGCAGAGAGCGGAAGGCAACGACAGCCAGCGCTGGCTTCTCCCTCCTGGGTTTGCTCAGCCCAGCGCAGCTGTAAGGTCGTGGGGCCACACTGGGTTGGGGGGACGTGAATACTGCTTCACTGGCTTTTGGCATTGCTGTTGAGTAAGGCTTTTCCGGTGTCATTTGCTTTGTAACAGCCAGCCAAGCAAGTAAGAGGTCGCGGTTATTGCTCATGAGGACATTCACATTTCTGAGAGATGACTTCTTTCTGGGTCTCTCTCCACCTGAGATGTCCTGCAAAAATCAAAACAGATGAAATCATGCTTTCTTACTCAGGGAGAGTAACAGCTAGGCAGCAATAGATAGACAGATGACAGGCAGAGACAGATAGATAGATACTGGGTCTCACTAGGCAGCTCCTACTCCTAGTGATCCTCCTGTCCCATCCTCCCCAGAGCTGGGATTACAGGAGTACACCACCATGCCCGGTTTCAGGGTGGTGCTGCACCAGGGTTCCAGGGCCAGCCCAGCATGTGGTACTGGGAATCGAACTCCAGTCCTTGAGCTTGCTAAGCAGGTGCTTAGACCGTTAAGCTATCTCCCCAGCTCCACTGTTTTGTTTTGAGGGTGTTTATTTCAGACACTGTGCTGCTATGCAGTCCAGGCTGACCTTGACTGTGTATCCCAGGATGGCCTCAAACTCCCAGTGATCCTCCTGCCTCAGCCTCCCAAGCACTATGACCACAGGTGTGTATTACCATGCCTCGCATACTGGGTTTTAAAAAAAAATTTTCTTATTTCATTTGTTTTTTTCTTGTTTCAGAACTTTTGTTTGTTTTTATTCACTCATTTTTTTATGGCTGGTTCAGCCTGTCCTGAGGGCAGGGCTGGCGCAGCATGTGGTGCTGGGGATCAAACTGCGGTCCCTACAGCCGCCCAAGCTTTCCCAAGCAGGCGCTTTAGACCACTGAGCCATCCCGCTGGGCCCCTGTTTTTTTTTTTTTTTGGTACAGGGACTTGAACTTAGGACCTTGCACTTGGCAGGCAGGTGCTTGCGCTGCTGAACTACATCCGAGGCCTAGCATGCTAGCTAGCAAATCACGTAGAAAGCAAACCCTGCCCTGTTACTCATCTGATGTTACATTTTTTAGTTTTGTTTCTACTTATTTATATGCAGTGACTGAATTTGTCATAAAGCATGAATAACATATAAAATATTTTGATACCATGTAAAATGTCCAATTACAGTGTCCAATTTGCTACACTTCTACGCTTCAACTCCGCCCCCCATGCTGTGTTGAAATGAAATTGACTCCTAGGTGTAAATGTGGGGTTTCCAGGGTCGATCACCCCCTTCCATGGCACTGCTTCCGTAAACCCCAGTCCGCTTGGAGGCCAGGCAGGCACTGGAGGGGAGACGAAAGGCTCTCTGTGAATGCTGGTTGTAGCAGTGTGCTCAGTGTCCGTGGATCAGATGCGGCCCACGAAGGCCCGAGCCCGGGCTGCGCCTGCTGCGGGCTCCGCGCAAGTTATAGGCCTGGAGCAGGCAGGGCTGGTGCTCCCGGAGCTGCTCTAGGAACAGCAAGGATCAGCTCCGCCCGGGAAATTGTTTTTCCCCCAAATACCATCGAGTCCCATGCACCCAAGAATAAAGGGAAAATAAGAGGCCTGGATTAGCGCTCTGGATGACGCTGGCTACACCTCCCTCTCCTGGCCCGGCTGAGAACTGCAGCTTGCGAGGACAAACTGCATCTTCTTGAGGCGCTTGGGCTCACTTTGGCAACCTCTCTTCTGAGGCCTCAGAATCAGAACGTTTCTGCCACAGGGGTGGGAGTCACAGTGCCGCTTGGGTCCCTTGGTGGGGCTGCTCTGACCCTGCAGGCACGCGCGCTTCTCCGCAGGCAGCGAATCAGGCTGATGGTTGCCAGGAGCAGCACTCTGTAAAGGTCACCAGGCTGAGCCAGTTCCTTTTCACGCCAGAAGAGCTCAGAGCTCGGCTCCAGCAGGGCCACACGTCACCCTCCCTTTGCAGAAGGCAGGGCGGATAACGTCGCCGTGCTGTGAGCGACACAGAAGAGGCCATGTCGCTGACTCACCCTCTCACCCTGCAGGGACCACAGAGCTGAGGTCCAAACCTTTGCTCCCACACCACTGTCCCCCAAACGAGTTAAAACCTAGGTTAAAATGAACCTAGATTAAGTAACCAATCTTTTTTTTTTTTTTTTTTTTTTAAGTAACCAATCTTGAAGGCACTCCGAGAAGCCCAGCTACCAAACGTTGCCCAGTAAATTAGCTGCTACTTGAAGTGAGGACCAGGCCCCTGCCAAGGCCAGGGCTCTGATGCTGGGCTGCAGGCCAGCAGCTCTGCCCAGCAGGACAGGCATGTCTGCTGACCTCACTGCACAAGGGAATCAGCCAGGCTCTGTAGGCAGGGCTGAGTTGGCCCCAGCAGACCAGGGCCAGGCGGGGTGAGGTTCTGGGAAGCCCAGCACACCGGGCCCTGAGTGGGCCACAGGAGCGCTTCCATCCTCCTCTTCCTGGCCCCTCCCCTGCCCAGTGGCACTTGGTGGCCTCCTGTCCCCTGCCACATGTCACAGCAGGTGACACAGGGCAGCACTGCTGACCTTCAGAATGACTCCCTGCATGGACAAAGGTAAAAAGAAAACACATAGGACCTCAGGTGTGTTTCATATACATATTTATATATATATTTCATGTACAAAGTTACATTCTGAACCCCAGGGATTCTGTAATAGAAATAAATACTGAAATAACTACATTGCTAACAGCTCTCTGCTCATAGAACCAAGGCCTCAGCCTCTGAGACAGCAAGCGGGACCCATGAGGGCCCCACTGCAGAGGCAAGTAAGACCTGGGTTACGGCTAGCACGAAAACACCGAGAACAGAATGGTTAAAACATGTTCGAATATCCAGAAATGTAGGACAAAATTATTCATAAAACTTTTAAGAGGAAAAAAAGACATTTAGTGTTAACAGAACAGCATAAACCTGTTAGAAAGCATTTATAATTTCCATGGTTTTCTCCCCCTTCCATGTCACAAAGTGGGACGCCTGTGTCCCCTTCTCAACATGATCGAGTCAGAAGAGCCTGGAGCCCAGTTAGTCCTTTGGTCGTGGTCGTAACGCAAGAATCTTGCAGCTTCCCGGGGCCCTGGAGGAGGCTCGCACGAGGCCGCGCTTGGTCAGCCTCGCTTGCTCGGGCTCAGCGTCTCTTCCTGGGTGTGGAGGCTGTGCAGGAGATGAGCGCAGAAGCAGCCGCCCCGCCCTGGAACCTCATCCTCGCAGACGCTTCATCCTTTGGAAATGTCTTGTGCTGCGTACGTTGTGCTAAAAATGCCTTACATTCTCAAAAAGCTGTGGTGTTTAAGGGATTTATTCCTATTTGAACAATTTAGATCCACACAGGTTAGAGACAAACATTCCACTGAGTTGCTAAAAAACACCCTCTCTTCTCTGCAGAGAGGCTGGTTAGCCTGTATCACTAGTATTGGGTAGCAACGTGGACGCTGGCAGAGCTCCGCGCGGACGGGCGCAGCTCCTCAGTGTCCTGGGAGCCAGGGAGCAGTTCACACTGCCCTCTCTCCCAAAGGTCACCATCGTGGGCTAAGAGAAAGCTGGGGACAGAAACCTGCCACTGGGGGAACGAGAGGGAAGCCACCGGTAGACACATTTTAACTCGAATTACAAACGTAAGTGCAAACCTTCAAGGGTACTGGTGCACGCATCTCGTCTACTCCAGGGCCTGACACAGTGACAGGTCCACAGGCAACTAACTGACCTCCGCAGAGAGGGTGCACAGCTGTGCGCTTGGGCTAAAGCCATCGTGACCATGGCGACACGCGTCCGCCTCTCGTCTCAAGCACTGAGACCCTAGGTACTGGGCGAGGCCTACCTGGGGTGCTTCCTCTTGGGCTCAAAATCCCCAAACACTTTGGCGTCTCCTTAGGAATTTATGCCACATTTTCAACCAATGGTTAATGCTCTTTTATTAAGATATTGCCAAACATGGCTCTGATTTAAAATAAAAACACGGCAATTAAGCTATGGAAAAGTGGCCTAGGTTTTGTGCCAGAACAGTGACAGTCGCTCAAACAAGACAGGACCCTCCCCAAGGCTGTCGCTCGAGGTTTTGGCAGTCTGTAGCATGGCGCTCATGGACATGCGTGCCAGATGGATCCGGAGCCGCCCTGCCAGTCAGCGCCACATACTTTCAGCTCCAGCCTGGGTGTGTACAGGCTTGAACGTCACAGGTGTACAGTTGACAGATATTTGTACACAACAGTTCAGGACAAAAATCCCTGGCACTTAATGCTCAGACAGTTAGAGACCTGTGCTGCTGTCCTTCCCACGGCCGAGGACTGCTTTCCTACAGGTGCACATTGTAAAAACAGCACATGAGGCTCTAATTAGCTTTGCGACGAGTAACAGGTAATGAGTGGCCTGCCGCACATTTTCAGGAAGCTCAAGGGGTTAGGGTTACAGCATCACATTTTTTAGAAACGTACTGAACAGGAAGATCAGTTAAACCCTTCTCCAGCCTGATGGAGAGGACACTGTAAAAAGATGAACACCGACCCTGGCCCTCCTGGCTTTGTTGTCCCCTTCAGTTTTCCCTTTGGTGGCATTTGAGACATAAAAGAGTGTGAACCTCCTGTGTGTGATTTACATTCAAAGGAGCGGATGTGAGTGGAGGATTCATTTTATACAGAAGAAAAGAAAGCAGCCTTCCTGCCCTCCTCAGCCGTCAGAGCGGACTCCAGGGCCAGCCACTGAGCTGTCGCTGTCACTGGCAGCTGTGCGTAGCCTGGGAACACAGGGCAACAGGTGAGTGCTTGATGTGGGACAGGACCAGGCACGGACTAACTGCGCACCCTCTGGCACCAGGTGTGCAAAGCACGGTTCCTTTAGAACCTTCCTGCCAACGCTGAAGCGTCTGCTAAGTTTCTCCAGAGAACTTCTAAGCTTTATAAACAGCAAGCCTCTCAGACTGTCAGTATGGATGAGTGCAACTAGTTAAAAAAATCAGAATATTCAGAGAAGCAGGCCTCATAACTTTAGAGCTCTAATAAAACAGAAAGAGAAAACTTTATTTAAATAGTGTAGTCTTAATTTCTGTAATATAAAACCCCCCCAAATCTGGTGAAAACAAAGTTTTATATAGCATATAAACAAGATTTGTCAGATTTGAAAGTGAAAGTTAATTTACAGCTAGCTGTTAGCCCTCTCGGGACAGTTAGATAAATCCTGATGATCCATCTGCTATTAGTGTGCGTCAATTTTATAATACACTGGGGAAAACTGCTATTATACTTCATGGTACAGTTCCATTTATCAAATATTTCCCATTAATTCCGTCATTAGTGGCAGCTAAAAAGTGGCCCCATCCAAGGAAGCAAGTGGCAGGCGTGGCCAGGCCGGCCACCCGGGACTGCTCTCTGACTCCCCGGTTTGCAGACAGCCCCCACTCCGGTTTGTTCATAATGTGCTGAGTCTGCCTGTAACACTGGTGCGTAAGACAGCTGGCCCCTTCGTGGGAGGGCGGGACAGGCTTGGTAATAGAAAGTTAATGGGAGAATGCTCACGGCTTATGTGGTGAAACATTTCACAAGAGAGCATTAAATAAAGGGGAGAAGGTGAAATAAACCATGCAGAAGACAGCGCCCCATTTCCGGCTGCTCCCGCGGACTCATTCATTGCCATATGTCACTTGCCACACGATTAGGTGGCTCCTTTCAGCTTTGGTGACAGAAGGTTCCAGGGGAAGGTCCTCACCGAGGAGTTCTGACTCTCCGCCTTCATCACCTAGTGAGTAACAGGGAGACTCAGGTGAGGCTGAGGACAGGAAGTGCAGCCCAGGCCCTGGACAATGCTCGCAGCGTGACTGGGGGTGGGACGGGAGCAAGCTGGCTGCCACCATGATGGCCTGGAAGGAGACCCCGGAGGGCCGGGGTCCCACCCACCTCCACCAGAGGTGCTGCCTGGCTTCTCCAAGGGCCGACACAACTCTGCCGCATTCATAAAAGCAAGCTCCCATCTACCCTGGAAGTCACAGTGGTGCGTCCATAGGCTACAGTAACAGAAACGGGGCACTAAGAAGGTGAGGAGGTGATGTAGTTTCGGGCTCTCCCAAGGGCACCATCTGCTCTTGTTCTGGCCACGCTGAGCACTGGCGGCAGAGGGTGCCAAGCATGCGCACCTAGGAGGGACGGAGCACGACAGCTGGCCGCACCGAGGCTCAGGGCCAGCAGATGGGAGCTGTGATCTGACTGAGAGACAGCAGGTCAGACACAGCGGCCCTCCCTACGTCCCTCCCAGGATGCTCAGCGAGGGCAAGTTATGGTGGACATCAGGACCGGAGGAGGCCAGGAAGGCAGGGAGGCAGTGGCTCACTGGCGGGTTCAAACCCCGAAAGCCGTCCCTGAGCCTTGCTGTGTCCCTACACTGCGCTGGGCAGGCACTCTCATCCCAGCTGGTGATAACCCGGCCACCAGGCTGAATTCTTCCACAGTTTAGAGCCATGCGCAAGGGACAAAGATATCTTACTGACCCACTAGACTTTTTTTTTTTGGAGAGAGAGAGAGGGTCTCAATTTACAGTCCAGGCTGCCTCTGAACTCCCTATGTAGTTCAGGCTGGCCTCAGACCTGCAGTCATCCTCCTGCCTCAGCCTGTGAGCGCCAGGATTCTCCCGGTGGTCCAGGGGAATTCTGTCAAGTGTTTCATTTGAATGTCGGCAGGACAAAAAAAGTACCAATTTTCACATGGCATCAGACCACGCAGAGAAGCGTGCTCAGGACAAGATCAATTTCTCACCTAAAACCTAAATGTAACCATGTTGTTAGAACATAAAAAAAAAAAAAAAAGAAATTCAATTTTTTCTCTATTATCAGCAGTGCTGGGGCCAAAGCAGGCTTCGCTCACGCTGGGCATGTGCATTTTACGCAACGGCAGTGACTGACTGAGAGACTGCTGACCCCTGCCTTCTGAGCTGTTCTAAAGACTTTATTTATTTAAAAGAAAGGGGGGCGGGCACAAGTGCCTGCCTGGCAAGTGCAAGGTCCTCAGTTCAATCCCAGGTTCAAATGAACAAATAAACAAACACCCCAAAAAGGGAGAGGGGCGTCTCTACATTCTATAATTTAAATATGAATTGTTTGGATCAGATTCTCATTGTTAAAATAGAGGAAGTGTAACAAAAGATCAAATTTAATTTTTAATTTTAATTTTTATTTTAAATTTATTTTATTTATTATTTTTATTCGTTTCAGAACCTTTGTTTATTGACTCATTTCTATGGCCGGCTCAACCCGCCCCGAGGGCAGGGCTGGCACAGCATGTGGTGCCAGGGATTGAACCGCAGTCCCTGAAGCTGCCCAAGCTTCCCCAAGCAGGGGGTTTAGACCACTGAACCATCCTGCCGGGCCTAAATTTAATCTTTTTAAAAAAAGCATATTTAGGGGCCCAGCGGGATGGCTCAGTGGTCTAAACCCCCTGCTTGGGAAAAGCTTGGGCGGCTTCAGGGACCGCGGTTCAATCCCCGGCACCACATGCTGCGCCAGCCCTGCCGTCAGGGCGCAGGCTGAGTCAGCCATAAAAATGAGTGAATAAGCAAATAAAGGTTATGAAACAAGAAAAACATAAATAAATTAAAAAAAAAATAAAAAAGCATATTTACTATTAAAATCACCATATGTCTGATGACAAATATTTTTCATCCTGGATTACTAGAGATATTACCAAGTCGAGGTAAGCAATTTTTATGCTATTTCTAGGACCTGCAATGGAAGGAATTTAGTCAAAGTGGAAGAACTACAGATTTTACTAACAAATTCCTTAGAATGGTTTCAGTGTCCACACTGCATTCCACGAAAAAGTAAAATCGCCACAGTCCTCCCTCCACAGGGCTCTAAGCACCAAGCGCTGCTTCCCAGCGTCCACCTCTGCCATGACCTGCCCTGCCCCGTAGCTGCCCGTGAGCCACACCGTGCTCTGCACACGGCCACTGCCATGAGCCGGAGTTTATCCTCTACCCCTCGCAAGTCACATCTCAAACCCGCATCCCTTTTATTCCTAAGGCCATTTAATGCCTTATGCAAGCTAGTGCCTTTCCTTTAATTTGTAATCTGTGAATTTCTTTAAACTAAAATAATTTTTTATAAATTATTTTTGTTTCTTGATCCATTCTGCAAATTTCTGTCTTTTGACAGAACAGATTATTCACATTAAACAGTCTGAGTGTTTTTTTTTTCTTCAGGGCCTTGCACTTGCCAGGCAGGCGCTGTACCACTGAGCTGTATCTCTGGGCCCAGTACCTTAAGTTTGCGAACTTCTCCTTTTCTTTTTTTATTTTGCTATTTTTTTTTTGAGACAGGATTCCACTACATAATGGAGGTTTCCCTGGAATTCACAGAGATCCTGCCTCAGCCTCCCAGGCCACCAAATTCCTCAGGCTAATTCGTGTGTTCACAGCAAATCTGTGTATATTTCCAGAGCCTCTGTAGTTTCCAAGTTCCCTCCTCCCCCCTCCACCTGCCTGGCCCCTACCACTTCCCACAAGGCCACTGCTCTGGCCCCTCCCTCCCATCCCACCTTCCTCTGCGCACACCAAGTCAGGATGCTGCCCCTTGAAGGGGGATCTCCCAACGCAGCTGTCTGCCTCCCAGACTAGGAACCCCACTGCTCTCTGCTGCCAGGCCCTCACCTCACCTCGCAGGCTGGTCCTAGCCTGCCCTGCCCACACTCTCCCGACTCTAAGGGAGAACCCACTCCCACCCAGCGGTCAGGCCTGAGCTCAGGAGCACAGCTTCAGCTCTGCACTGCCTGGTCATCTGCTGGAGAGAGGCATCCTGTGATCGGTTTCCACATCCCAAGTTTAAGGCTCACAGACACAGGCAGACTACTATGTGTAAGGCGAGGCAATGAACACACGGGTGAGTCCTGATGTAAACCACACCGCATGAAGCATTTTCTCCTCTTCATTTTGCAGGTGAGAAAACAGGTTCTCAGAGGCTGGCTGCCCAAGGCCTTCTGATACCAAATTTTAGGCATTTCAAAGGAAACTCAACACATGGGCACTTTTGGCTATTTCTTTTCTTTTATCTTTTTGAGACAGGGTCTTGCTGTGCAGCTCAGGCTGGCCTGATCTTACACTGTAACCCAGGCTGGTCTCAAACTCTTGAGGATCCTGCCTCAGCTTCCTGGGTACTGGGATGACAGGAGTGCGTCACCACACCCAGCTCACTTTTGGCTACTCCTAATGCTACTTTAAGCAATACATTTTGTGTGGTATGGTAAGGAATGTACACACACACACACACACACCCCCCCAAGGCAGGGACCTGAGCGGCCATTCTCAGGGCCCCTTTCGGGCTGTCACTGTGGGCAAGAATCACAGTCAGTCGAGGAGGACTCACCCATCCGGAAGTCAATGTAGCCCTCTCCCCCACTGATGACCAGCATGGACTTCAAGGGCACCTGGCTGCCTGGCTCCTGTGCAGAGGCCCCTGTCTTGTCAGCTGCCAGGTCTGTGCCACCACTGCCACTCTGTGGGCTAATGACTTGACCTATTTTACACAGGAACAGAAGCAACGGTTACTTATCTCTAAGGAGTGCTGAGGGAGACTTTTTTCTCTGAAGAAAGTAATGACAGCGATGTCAATAATCTTTTTTTTTTTTTTGTGGGACCAGGGTTCGAACTCACGACCTTGCACTTGCCCAGCAGGCACTTGTGCCTCGGAGCTATCTCCCTAGCCCCTACAATAATCTTAAGTGTGCAATTTTGTACTGCCCAGGAATAAATCCAGAGGCCAGTAGCAGATGGGTGCATGGCAGAGGTCTCTGCTGCACCCCATTACCTCGTGTGGCTGCCAATGTGGGGGCAGTGTGCAGCTCTCCTTAAAGGCAGAGACAGGGGCCAGGGAGATAGCTCCATGGCACAAGTGCCTGCCTGGCAAGTTCAAGGTCGTGAGTTTGAACCCTGGTCCTGCAAAAAAAAAAAAAGGCAGAGACAGAGCGCCTTTGCCGTCAGCCCTGTAAATCTGCGTATACATACTCAATATTCAGACAGACTTCAAAGCAGGCCCTCCCTCGAGTATGTGTATGTGTATGAGTGTGCAGCCCTCGGGGCTGGCCCCAAGCCCTGCGCAGCTGAGGCAAGAGCTCTGCCAGTCTGCTATGTCCCCCACCCTTTCAAAATCTCAGTGTGAGACGGGCCAAGTGGCCTGGGCTGCCCACAGCTTGCTCTGCGGCAGTCTCCCAGGGGCACAAGCTACACCACGTGGGTGCTACGGCGTGCTGTTTCTACAGGAAAAGTCCGCCTGCCATTTAACACGTGCAAGGCAGGCCGCTGCGACATGTACTGGTTTTCCAAAGTTCAGTTCTATGGTAAAGAGAAACTTTAAATGTCATTCACACTGTGAACAAATGAACAATTTGCAAGGTGCCCTCCCAGAAAACTTTGGAAGAGTTTTCTCTGCCGGCATCATCTTCTTTTTTTTTTTTTTTTTTTTTTTTTTTTTGTCTTTTTGAGACAGGGTCTCGCTATGCAGTTGAGGCTGGCCTTGAGCTCACTGTTGTAGCCCAGGCTGGTCTCGAACTCGCACCAATCCTCCTGCCTCAGCCTCCCGAGTGCTGGGATTACAGGCGTGAGCCACCACGCCCGGCTCCGGCATCATCTTCTGATCCAGTCACACAGACAGGAGCCGGCAGGACAGAACTACATGGCATGATAGGCTAAGCTGCTGATATGAGGCATGTTGCTGACTCACCATATATATGTATGTATATATATTTATTTATTTTAGGGAAGGGTCTACAGGGTGTTCAGGGAGGGTTTCACTACTAGATTGGACTTGGAGTGATCCACCTGTTTACAGCCTCCCAATAGCTGGGATTACAGGCACACGCTACCACGCCCAGTCTCAACTGCTGTCTCAGTGTGCCCCAGGGACAGGCCAGCATGGCAGGCCCGGGGGCTCCTGTACCTGCTTGCAGCTGCTTTAATCTGCTGAGCTATTTGGCCAGCCCTGATTCACTATAGTTTTATACTCAGAATCTTGAGCACACCACTAAGGCAGGGCAAGTGGTGCAGGCCTGAAACCCCAGCGCTCTAGGAAGGCCAAGGTGGGGGAGGGCACAGGTTTGAGCCCAGCCTGGACAACTTATGAGACCCAGACTCAAAATAAGAGCTGGGGCACAGCTCAGTGCAAAGGTCGCGTGCGTGCGTGCACACGCACTCACACCAGGTTTGGTCCATCGTGATGGGGTTGTTTTTCAGGTTCTTTTCATACATGGGGTCTT